>PVLD010009807.1:0-74616 GCA_004027595.1 Dinomys branickii | reverse complement strand
ATCTCTGTCGGGAGTCGCCGGAGAGCTGCGCCGGGTCGGGGGGGCGGGAGGGATCGAGCCGTCCGTATTCTCGGGGCGCCTTGACCCAGCAAATCCCTCTGTCCTCTTCCGGCGGCGCTTGGGACCCCCCGCGCGGCTCGCCCGACACGCGCGAAACGTGGGATTGCCGGGCGTCTCCGCCGCTAACAAGCCGATCTCTCCCTAATAGAATATTAACAGGCAAGAGTTATACATTTTTACACAGAAATTTAGAAATCAAAACCATACATAACATTGCTACATGACGGTCATGATGACACTTTGTAACATAGTAAATTTTCACTCTAACACAACATGATCCTTTCAACCAATCACCTCTATTGAATACATAAAGAGCTTCCATACAATTTGTTGTCCCTCAATGGGATACACATTACGTGTTTTTGTTAAAAGGCAGAGATCTCAACCCAAAGGAAAGTCCTATCACAATAAACAGTCTTTGCTCCATATTTTGAAAAAATCTATAATCATGAACACACTCAATACACCCTGAAACCAGCATCAATGAATTACCACAAACATGTAAAACAACTCCCATTAAAATTTTACTTTGTACCAAGAGGATCCTCCATAGGAAAACTGTACTATAATTTCTACTGAAAAAGTTTTCTTTGCCCAGAAGATACAGTTATAGGTTTGTCTTCCCAGAGACCATCGAGACCAGTGGGGGCTCCTTATTAACGAATAAAGTTTGGCCACTCCTCCATTCACCAATTGGAGTCCTACCCAACAATTTCTCCACCCAAGGATTATAGCTAAATACCTTCATTTAAACCAGCCGGTAATTTAGATGAAAGCATACTTTTAAATCGACAACACAATTGTATTATGAACAAATAATAAAAAATTATTGAGTTGAAAATAAAGGGGAACAGCTGTTCACAGAATGGCAAACACTTAAACAAGTGCACAGATCAAACAAATAAACATGTTTACAAAATCAGAATGCACACAAATATACTTTCGATCAAGCTGAATTATAGTAACTGTATGACAAGTGTAGAAGTTTATAATTTAAAGAGGCAAATCAAATTTTGTTGTCAATTAGTGGAGATCTCTTAGGAAACTTTTTGATTCTTTAGGTGTAAGGGTTGTTTCATTTTGTCTCCCTTTAAAGCAGCTGCAAGCAACCCTGCTTTAAAGTTTCCTGATCGTGGATGTCGACAATCTTTTCTACATTTATCCAACGTAGCATCCTGAGATTGCAAAGGCCTTAAGACCGTTTTGCATTCTGAATTAGCATTATCATAAGGTAACATTTTTAATAATAATTCTCTCAAGGCAAGTTGCGACACTGTTTTCTGAAGTATTTCTTTTAGTCTAGCTATAAATTCTACATAGGGCTCGTTAGCACCTTGAATGCCCCGAAGCACCGAGGGAACAGTTTGGCCAGGAGAAGCAATGCTTTCCCATCGCCTGGACCCTGAGTCCCACTTCCTCTGCCTTCCTGGCCTCTCCGCAGTCGTCTTCCTCTTCCTTGGGAGCGCTGTCTTCTGGAAGCTTCTCTCTGGGGTTGCTTCGGGAGAGGGGGAGCCTCAGGAAGCTGGGAAAAGGAAGGGTCTTAACCGATTCAAAATCAGAGCTGTCTTTGCCTTTTTTACTTCTTACCTCCTGCAAGATTTCCTGTTCTGGTTCAGAATTTTCTGAGACAGAAAATGTCCCATAGTAACCCTGGTGAACAATCCCAGAGACCGGGCTTACCTACCTGTCGACTCTTCTCTGGTCCGCTGAGCACTGACTTAATTCCCTTTCCCTTGTCTCGAAGACTGCTTCCCGTCTCAAGTCCCTGTTCATGGAGCCAACATATGGTTCTATCTATAGTGACAGGTCCGGGAACAAGGTGCCCGTGGATGAATAAAGGAAACAGAAACACAAGGAAAAACGAGAGGAACAAGAGAGACAAAAACCTGGGATCAGGGGGCTTATAGTCTCTCGGACTCCGTCCCGACCACTAATCTCCAACGCCTTTCATCGGAACAGAGACGGTAACTAGAACAAGCAGGCGGAATTCATCATCCCGCTCCAGTTCTGTCTGCCTCAGCTGATGGCAACGCTCCCCGGGCGGGCCTGCCACACGCAGCACCACGTTCACTCAGTTCAGCGGGGGTTATACGCTGACCGTCAGTAATCAATCCACTCGCAACCGCAGTCCTTTGCTCTCATAACTTTTGTAATGTTTGAGAGATAATGATAAATTGAAAAATAGATGAGGCCAACTTGTAGTGAGCTTTCCAACAAAGAGAGGCTGAGGTGTCAGCGCAACACACGGAAAAACAAGAACGTCCACATATCTTCACTTTTCGTAAGAGAAAAAAGTAGAGTTGATAACTATTCATTTTCCCCTCAAATTGATATATTTTGTATGGTTAAGCATATTATGTGTGATAACTAAATTAGACTGAAAACTGAATAACAATTCCCAAGTTACTGGTAAAATGATTGTACAGAGAGAAGAAATCTTCATATAAACAGTAAAAGAAATGAACCTAAATGTAGATAAAAAATGAATCAAAATTTCATCAAAACAAAATTCTAAGTCATCTCCAATATATGCTTCTTTTTTTTTTGAGACAGGGTCTGGGTGTATAATCCAGGCTGGCCTTGAGCTCATGCCTCATTATGTCCTCTAGGCTGGCCTCATACTTGCAGTTACCCTCCTGCCTCAGCCTTCCAAGTGCTGGATTACAACATTCACCGTTTCTCCTGGCTCCCAAATACAATTTTATCCCAAACTGTCATGCAGAAGGATCAAAAGTTATATTATGGAAATTACCCAAGTAGACAAGGGATAAAACTCGGTAGTCCTAATAATGATAATAATTCCAATAAAACATAAGACAAAAAGTATACAGTGGCATACAGTGGTAGTTCCAGCAGGCTGAGGCAGGAGGACAAAAAGTTTGAGTCCAAACTGGATAATTTAGGGTCTTGGTGAGACACAGTCTCAAAGCAAAATAAAATGGACTGGGACTGCAGCTCAGTAGAAAATCTCTGAGTAGGAATGTTAAATTCACAACACCACAAGCAAATATAAATGTTAATTATAACTAGAAATCATTCACTGAAAGAGTAAGCTTACAGTATTTAGAAACCTGTGACCACCAAGTACCCAATTCTTAATTTATGAATGAAAGAAAAAAATTACAGAAACATTATGATAATGCAATTTGCTAACACTTCATCAACATTGGTATTCAAAATACAGACAAAATAAAATAAGCTATAATATATGAGTAATTAATGAAGATATATGTATATAAATATTGAAAAATGTACATATTAACATACTTCTATATCTGTATTAATTATATAAATAGAAAACACAGAGTGCTTACTCATATTGACTATGAAATTGAATTATAAAATTTACAAAAATGAAATTAACTTTGGATCATACCACATTTAAAACTATAAAGAAATTGCAAATGTAGAAATAAAAATGTCCTAGGAATGTGAAAATGTATTCATTTATTCCCTAAATAATTATTAAATGAACAAAGTAATAAGATTCTGTTGTCAAGTAACTATTACTACATATTTGAAATTGTTGGCTGTGATAACAGTTGTTCTGAGAAGAAAATTAACTGCCTGCAGCCCTTCATTACTCATGGAGAGAAGCAGACACATGCAGTTTGCTACCAAAAAGAACAAAAGCACCAAAAAATTGTAATTTATAGACATAAAAGTAGACATTTTGATACTGAAGAGTTGCACAACAAAATTAAAACATATAAGTGGTGATTCTAAGAGAAATATAAGCTAACAGCTGATTTAAAGAGAAATATGGAAATATCAAAGAATATTCTTTCAAAGCAAAATTGTACCAACTAAAATAAGCACCGAGGACTTTACCCAAATGCTACTGCAATAAAAAAGAGGATACAGTGCAATTTGATCTCAATTCTGCTGTAGCACAGTTTTTCTTTCTTAAGAGATATTTGCTAATTTGCTTTAGCCCAAGGGAAAAATCCTTTCTCCTATCTTCTTGCCAAAAGGTAGTTTTACAGCTTAGAGTAGGCCCCAAAGAAGTCAGCTTCCTACTCTCGCAGGGAGACTGAAAGCCAGCAGCTAGTCTGCTTTGACGGTTATTCTCTCAGTAAGCTCTCCATCACTAAAACAAATACCTCAGCCCACCAATTTACAAAGAGAATGGGCTTCACTCATGAATGTAGCAGTTCTGTGCTTGATCAGACAGACACTGCTTTGAGTTATCTGGTTACAATAGTGTCGGTGATGGTAAGGAGTTTGTGTGCTGTAGACCTGCTTACCGTTGTAAAGGAAGCAACAGAGAAGGGGAAAGGGCCAGGGCCTCACACTCGGTTTAACAGCACACCCAGGAAGCCTCCTCTAAAAGCTTGCACCACCACCTGGAAATCAAGCCTTTACCAAAGGGATCCGGGCAAGATATTCAAGATACAAACTATAGCATTTACCTATCAAAAGGAAGGTCTTCGTGTGATTCTGAGTTATAAAAGTAGTAAGAGGTTTATAAAGAGCTTTGTATCTGCGTAGCATGGAATAGGAATTCCCATTTACCAATTTTCTATAGTTCATCTTTTAAGAAAAGGAAATCAGGGATCTAGAGTCAGGAAGAAGCCTTTCTATTTTGTGTGTGTGTGTGTGTGTGTGTGTGTGTGTGTGTGTGTGTTTTGCCTTGGGACTGGGGAGTGAGCATTGGGCTTTCCCACTGACACTCCTCGCCTTTTTCTCTGAGACAGTTTCACTAAATTCTTACTTTGTCCAGTATGGGCTCACCCCTGTGATCCTCCCACCTCAGCCTCCCAGAGTGCACCTGGAAGGGTGGGCCTGCACCACGGTGCCTCGCTAAAATTTATTCAGTACTAGGGAATGTGAAGCTCCTTTTGATCAGTACTCTACGGTCATATATTTGCACAAGTCACTTTTTACAAACCTCAATACAGCATGTGCTTACCTGATGACTAAAGTATTTTAGAAAATAAAGAAAGGAATACTTACACTGCTTTTCAAATACAGTGATAACCTTTAAAAATTACAAAGTAAAATACAGAATATAAAATGCCAGAAGGTCCATTTCTCAGAATTCATACATAGACATAGACACACATGCACACACACATACACACACACACTGGGAAAACCTCCAGGAATTTTAGAATTAAGACATTACTTCTAACTGACAGGAAAGGAAAAGCTATTAGAAGAATGAATTTATGTGTTACTATACATTCTAATAGGAAAGAGTTCATAAATTTAATGAAAATTAAGTGTAGAAAGTTAATCGAAGAAAGCCTGGCATGGTGGTGGACACCTGTAATTCTAGCACTCAGAGGCTGAGACAGGAGGGCTGCCATGAGTTTGAGACCATGGTGGACTCTATAGTGCATTCAAGGTCAGTCTAAGCTACAGCAAGACCCTCTCTCTACCCCCCGCCAAAAGAAAAAGTAAATTCAGGACAGCTGGATGAAGAGATTATGTACAAATGTGTGGGCCAAGGTAAGAGGAAAAACAGTGAAACTCCCACTAATGAACAAGAGTGACAGCGTGAGATGTGCTAACACTTGGATTTAAGGAAATACATTATGGCTAATGTGGAAGGGCAACAGGGACAGAGAAAGTTAATGCAGTCCAGGGAAAGGTAACGTCATAGAACACTGGGCACAATCTTGGTCCACTAAAAATTGCAGACTGCATCAGAGGGAAAAGATGTCGGAAAATTATCTTTTCCTTCCTTCCTTACCTCTTCCCATTCGAAGGTCTCTCAGACGTGTTTCTCACTGGTGAAACAGAACAGGAAGGCAGAGTGTAAAGGATCCTTCTAGAGAAGACAGCAAGTCAAGGACCAGGAGGAAAAAGTGGAGGTGAGGAAGGATGAGTGTGAGGAAGGATGAGTGTGTTGCGACCTGATTTCAAATGAGTCTCCAGATTAGAGCTAGTCTGCATTTTATCAAATCAAAGCCTATAATGATTAACAGATGCCATTTTTATGTTGCACTAAGAAATGAAATGTGCTAGCAATAAAATTATGAAATGTTTCCTAATCACTTTTTAAAGGCTGGTCCGAGTGCAGTAGCGTACAACTAATCACTTTTTAAAATTGTATACAAACGTATAGTCTTATATTAATATGGTCGATAAATCACATATCACTGTTTACCTGCATCAAATGGAAACCCATATGTGCATGAGCAGAGAAACTCTAATAACACCACCATGCTGCACTGAGGTTTCAAGGTTCTTTTGTTTAAATATTCCCACACTGAATCATCACCTTTACCATCAACAATATTCCTGATGGATTTACAAAAAGGAAAAAGGGAAGGTAGGTATTTTCTAAAAGGGAAGGAGGCCAAGAGATGGAGTGATGGGAAAGGGATTTAAAAAAACAAGAGTTAAGATGTGTTATGTACATGAGCAGTGCAGTCACTATATACTGGAAGCCTGTACTTATCAAAGAATACAAATTGAAAAATGTCTTCTTTTTAATTTTAAAGAGAAAATAAAACAACAACAGTGAAGACGCAAACAAAACAATGAAGACACAATAAAAACAGTACAGGATTTGTAAACAAGGTGAAAGTTTCAAAGAAAGGAAATTAACATAAATGAGAACTAACAACAGAGAAAGTCTTATCTTCAAGATTTTCTTGTAAGCCATGGACATTATTAATTGTCGATGTTAGCTTTTTCTCCATTGTATCAAAAACTATCAAGGGAAAATTTCTAACCAGCTGTAAAGACTCTCTACTTTTAAAAGTATTCTGTGAATGGATTTGGAGAAATAAAGCTTCTTTCTTAGACCGATGTCATTTTGAGTCACTGTTACACGTGGGTTAGCCTATAATACCCTGAAGAATTCTGACTGCTGATGAAGAAATCTAAGATGGACTAAAGACTAGAATATAAATTTGAAAAAAAAAATTGACAGCCTTTATTTTTTAATAAAAAACTTAGGAAAATGAATATATTATTATATGTTCATTATTCATTCTTTCAATGTATTATTTCTGCTATATGAAGTTTATAATCTATGTTTTGGGGGAAAAGAATTGCACTTGGCTATTAATTTCAATGACCCTTCAGAGCTTACCAAAATGACCATTATAGTATAAATTTCTAGAAATCTGCTTGTTAAAAAGTGAATTTAAGCAGTTTCTTTCCCATTCACAATGAGAGAAAAGAGTAAAGAAAGAAAGAAGGGGAAAATACATGTATGTGTATACACAAGATAGCTAAGATAATTGTATTACTAATTTCTATTGCTATATTGAAAGGAGCAGTTAATGTTCAATTGTTTGATCAGTCTTACATACTTACACGTGTTTATCTGAGGAACCAAACTGAAGATAACAATATGCAATACAACCATTGTGAATTTCCTACCACCTAGTCTGAAATTCTGTATTGCTTTTATTGTATTTGTTTGTTTTGTTTATATCTGTGTGTTGGCTAATATGTGTTCATTCCTTTAGCTTTAAAATACGTTTTTAAAAGTGCATTTAGTGGGCAGAACATCTGTAGAACTAATTACCTGCTGAACAGGGGAAACACCAGGCAAAACTGCAGCATATTTCTGTGACTGGTGACAGTTTTTCAGTACTTTATCTTTTCCTCATTTTCTCCCAGGTAGGAAAACTGCAAAGTAGTCAGCAGGAATACTCAGAGTGATTAATTTGATGTGCAAAAAAAACCTTTCTTTAAAAAATATTTTGCAGTATTTGCTAAGTCACTACATTGCCTAAATTCAGCTCAAACTTGTTATCCTCCTGTCTCAGCCTCCCAGGGTGTTGTGACCATAGCTGTATACTGCCACACTCAGCTCAGAAAGTTCTTTCCTGGCTTTTCTTTAGTAGCCTCTAGGTTTTAAATGAAATTTCTTTTCCAAAGGATGGAGACATTGAACAAAATAAAACTAACAAGATACTACGTATAAGAGGGCCTTGTCGAATCTAGCATGAAATATTGATACAAATATCTACCCTTAGACACTGTAGAGCTTGACACTCATTTCCTAGCCCTGGGCTTGCAGCTGCCACCAGGATAGTGTTTCAGAGATAGAACTCTAGAAGTGCTTTTTGCAGGTGGAGATCTGCCTCACAGTGACAGAGAGTGTGTTTCGGCCTAAATCACCATCAAATGTAGCATTGGTGGCCTGTGTCCTCCAGGTGCAGCAGACATTTGAAGCTGTGACACTCAGCTGTGAACCTGGATATCTTTAGTTTTGGTGGCAAATATTGATGCCCCAGGTTTTGGGTAGCACAGTGTGGAGTAAGACTTTGTTCACCAGGGGTAAAAGAATGGAAAGTAAGAAATGGAATGTTCAGGGTGGAGAAGTTTATTATTGCACAGAACCTAACAGTCTCATTCCCAAGACTTCTGGGGATAAGCCCTCTAGAATAGCCCTGGTGCCTGGAAGAGATACACATTCCCTGTCTGCTGGTCTTATATTATGGCAAGCATCATATGTGGCTAGTTGTAATAGTTTTGAGTACATTTCTACTTCAGCTGGTGGCAGTGTGGGCCTGGACCCTAGCCCACTACTGTTCTGCTCTTGGTAGGCTACGCGCTTGGGATACGACAAAGCAATGTGGCAGGGCTGACTTCACACCTGGCATAGAAGCCTGGAGCTGACCCATCCATGGGGAATCTTACTATAGCTGTGCAGAAATATCACGAGGACTAGACAAAGACCAGTAACTATACAAGGCATCTGGGCCTACCTCAGCCCTAGAAAAATATTTTTTGGGATGAACTACTCTTTTCAGGTACTCTACCCATTCACGCTCTAAAGTATAAGAACTGTAGATTTGAGACAAACCTGAGCTTGAATCACCCTCTAGTGCTGAAATAATGACAACACATTACCCACAGTGGAATTGCCATGAATCTGTATTCCAGGCACCACCTGGTATTGAAACAGTGGAAGTGATTACAGGCTCAGAAAAGAAACAGCTTGCTTAGGGTTTCTGCAAGCACAGGCAAAAAGCATTAGAAGAATGGAATAAATACCTAATTCTTTATGGCACAGATCACACCATACTCCACACAGGAAGATGTTCATGAATCTTGAATTCATGTAATGGCCAAAATAAGGAAAAAGAAACTAATCGCAGAGTAACCATCATGAATGGAGTGTCAAATGGAGAATTTAAAAGTTGTTTGTTGGAAAATGATGAGATTCAAAATAACACAAGAATACAATTCAATAGAAAAACAAAAGAAAGTTAACCTAAAAATGTAAGCAACTACATCTATTCAAACAGATGTTCTTGAACTGAAAACTACACTAAGCCAAATTTAAAGTTCAGCACAAGACATCAGTAGCAGAACAGGTCAAACAGGAAAAAGAATTAGTGAGCTCAAAGCATTTGAGCTTCTGTGTCTGCCTTATTTCATTTAATGTTATATTCTCAAGAAATAAAGAAGAGTTGACCATGATGACACAGGCCTATAATCCCACTAACTGGGAGGCTGAGGCAGGAGGATAACCATGAGTTTGAGGCTAGCCTGGACTACACAGTGAGTTCAGGGCCAGACTGAACTATATACAGAGACATTGTTTCTAAATATATATAGAAATAAATTAATAAGAGAAGAAAAAGAAATAAAGAAGAGATGCACACCTTACCAGGCAAGCAAAAGCTGAGAAAATCTGTCTTCACTAGATTTGTCCTAAAAGAGATTGCCACACAGAAAGAGACATATATGTTTTGTTTTTTTTAAAAAAGGGAAGGTATAGAATTCACTGTTAACAGAAAATACATAAAATCATACATATATCAGAATGCTCTAGTATTAGAAATATGGCATGTAAAGTATTCACATATTTAATATGAACAGTAAAAAAACAAAAATAACAAATATGTTAACATGAGATAGGCAATATAAAAATTTAAAATGAGACATCAAGGTGCAAAGTTAGAAAAATCAAATTAAAATGTGAAGGCTTTTTATTAGTATATTCACTGTTTTTTATTCTGTTTATTTGTCTTTTAACTATCATTATAATCATGCTAATTTCTTATCATCTCAAAGCACCTTGTCATACTGAAAAGATTATTTGTGAGCTTCATAGTAACCACAAAATAAAAATCTATAATAGTCAAGTCAAATATAAAAAGCATCAAATGAAATAAACGACTAGAACAAATCTCTTAACCACAAACAAAAACCACAATTCTATGAAAAGAAAACAAATATAGCGAGAAAGAAACCCAGAAAATAAGTTACAAAATGGCTGAAGTAAGATTTTACTTATCAATTATTACCTTGATTATATATAAATTAAATTGTTGAAATTAAAAACAGAATGGCCAATGTGACCAAAAGGATTAAAAAAAAAAGGTACATGTTTTTTAGGAAGCTCATTTCACATTTAAGAACACAAATAGACTGAAAGTAAAGAAATAAGATATTGCAGGTAAAAGAGATCCAGCAAAAAAGCTGTAGCAGGGATATTTATGTTAGATAAAATACAGTGTAAATCAAAAGCAGTGAGAAGAAGAAAGGAAGGGCTACGGCTCTATCTAGATGTCCGCCCCTTGCCTCGTGTGTTTGTAGAGGAGGAATTTCAGTAGTTGGATGAATTAGAGTATCCTATGTGGATTAAGGATGTGACCCTGGGATTAAGGGTGTGGACAGCAGAAGCCTCACACTGTGTGATAGGATAGGCTTGTAGCTTGTATGCTGCATGGTACACAAAGGAAGAGAGGAAAGGCAGGCTCGCTTCTGCTGCTGGCTGCTTGCTGCCTTCTGTCTGCCACTCCATGAGCTGTTTTTCCTTCGCTGTGCCCCTCTTCTGTGCTGCCTGGCCTTGGAGCTAGCTGACTACGGATTGAAGCCTCTGTGGACTGTGATGTGGAATAAACCTTTGCTCCTCTACCTTGTGGGTGTTGGAAATTCTGTCTCAGCAATGAGATAAGTAACTAAGACCAGAAGAACATTAAGTAATGATAAGTAATCCACTCATCCAGAGCAAATAAAAATCTCAAATACGTGTGCACTCGATATCAGAGCATCCAACATGCAAAGCAGATATTATTAGATGTGAATGTAAAATGTGCCACAATACAATAAATTGCTCCCTAAACTAAAAGGCTCTAACAGATATCTGTAGAACATTTCCTCCAGTGGATATACAGTACACATTGTCTTCCATGACATATAGATTTTCTAGGACCGTATGTGAACCACAAGATGAGCACTGAAATATTTTTAGCTGAAAAATATTTGTGGTGGATGACAACTAATGATCAACGTGTAACCCCCAGCTGAACTGAATCAGTGTGGTGGTGGGTGTGGAAGGCCCAACTGAGGATCATTGCCGGCAGCATAAAAAGAGAACTAGAGGGGAAGATGGTGTGAGATTGATTCTCCTAGAAAAGCTTGTCACACTGGCTTTCCTGATACGAACTCGCTGTTCTCATCATCTCAGGAGCTCATGACCTCATGACCATGCTGAGGATGGCTGTGGTACTTGTCTCGGGAACTCTAGTGCTTACTTTTAGTGTTACTTTCTGGCTCCAGAGCAGATCCCTCAGACTTCTGGCACAGACCCTGTATCCTGCTGCCACAGACTTTTGAACTTCCACCACTGACCTTTGGGCCTTCCCAGTGCAGATCCATCAAACAAGCATACATGAGACATTGTCATCGGCTCTAGGACTCCACTTGGACTCATGGGGGCACATTGTCATGGGCTCTAGATTTTCAGCTGGACTCATGTAAGATATTGCTATGGGATCCAGGCTCTAAGCTGGATTCTTTGATTCTCTAGTGAATGGACAGATTTCCTCCACTCTCTTGTATTTGACTCTTTGGGCATCTACTATAAAATAATTCTATAAATTATGTGTCCTATATTAAATTGTTTCCCACAAAAACTCTAAAATGCAATAAAAATAGAAATCAGTAGCAAGAAATAACTTGGAAGGTATGAAACTATATGATACCTAAACAATTTACAACAACCAAAGGAGTGAGAATAAATCAAGAAAGAAGTTGACAGATTTCTTGAAACAAACAAACATGGAAATACAATATACTGAGGCCTATGGGATACTGTAAAGGAAATAGTAAGGAAGGAATAGTAAAGAAGAAATTTTACAGAAGGCACTGTTCATATCAAAAAATCAGAAAGATCTCAGAAAATCTATTACTGCTTCTCAATGAATTATAGAAACAAGAACAAGCCAAGCCTCAAATTAGTAGAATAAAAGAAGTAATCATCAAGCAGAAATAAAAGGAGATTTTGTAAATACACACATAAATGAAATGTGTACTGATTCTATAAAAATATAAATAAAATTTACAAATTCACATGTAGAGTAGCTTAGTAAAAGAGACAGAAGACTCTAACAATATCAGATATGAAAGGAGAAACTGTACCACTGACACTACAGATACACAAAGAATACTTAGAGATTATTAGGAACAGCTACATATCACCAAATGTGATAACCTAAAAGAAATGAGCAAATACTGGACACACAGATTCCATCAAGACTGAATCATGAGGAATCAGAAAAACTCCAGCTGGCTGGGCATGAGCAAAGAGATAAAAACTTGCCCATCACTGAGGAGCACAGGACCAGGTAGTTTCACTGTTGACTCTTACTAAATATTTAAAGAAGAGCTAATTCCAATTCTTCTTAAATTATTCAATAAAATTGAAGGCAGGCAAATTCCTATAAATATATTTTATGAGAGCAACCAGAGTATTATTGCTTTGATACCAAACCAGACCAAAACACATACACGCGCACACACACACACACACACACACACACACACACACACACACGATACAGGTTAATATCTTATATGAAGAGAGATGTAATGAACCTTAACAAAATTATTAGTGAACTGGGTTAATAATATTCCCATCACTGGGACAAAATACTCAACACCTACAATTTAAAGGACAAGAAACTCA
Organism: Dinomys branickii; assembly: GCA_004027595.1. Lineage (NCBI taxonomy): Eukaryota > Metazoa > Chordata > Mammalia > Rodentia > Dinomyidae > Dinomys > Dinomys branickii. Next base: position 61,664 of record PVLD010009807.1, on the reverse strand, counting down.
TCTGGGATCTCTTTCAGAAAGTTCAGTCCTGCAGGGTTGACTTTCTCCATGGGACAAATGTCATGGTGGAAGGGCTGGCGGAGGAAAGCTGTTGAATCTATGCTCAGCGAGGAAATGAGAGCGAGAGAGTCAGAGAGAGAAGAGAGAATGGATGAGAGTGACAAGGAAGGGGAGGGGGAGGGGAGAGGAGGGGGAAGGGAGGGGGAGGAGGGATGAAGGGAAGAGGGGAGGGAAGTGGGGAGGGGAGGGGGAAGACGCTGGAAAAACTACACCCTTCCAGGGTCACGCACTCCATATGACTCACCCACACATCCTCCCACCAGGCTCTACCTTCTAACAGCGCATTCATCTATGGACTCATGAATGGATCAGTCCACTGATGTGCACAGCAAAACTACGATTTAATCACTTTCCTCCCTCCTCCAACATATCAGACTTCTGGGGGAGCGGGGTACAGTTGAAGGTAAATCATAACAAAGAAAATCCAATCACATTTTCATGGTTTACATACAGGTATCCCCCAAGAGCCTCGGTTGATCAGAAGCAAGGTTTTTGGTAGGTGACTGGAGCACAGGAGTGCTACAGCTAAATGTAATGTTGGGCGGTAGCTTTTGCTTGAAAATGTTCAGTGGATGTGTAACCCAGTAGGGTGTGTCATCCTCCACTGCGCCTCCCTTTGCTGCAGCCTCAGTGCGAGCCGCTCTCCTCTGTGGCGAACCCTTTTGCCCTGGCATTTCAGTCTCAGACCTCCCCATGCATGCAACGAAACTTCTGATCCTGTGAGCCAAAGTAAACCTGTCCTCCTTTATGCTGTGGGTGACGGGGATTGTGTGTCAGTGATGAGACAATGATTATGACAAACAGAAAAGAGATGCTCACCAAGGTGCCCTGGAATATATGCCAGAGATGCCGGGGTGCTTCACTGTATGTAAATCATTCACGCGAAACAGTACGGCAGAGAAGGAAGGATGAAAAACATGATCATCCTGCTAGACGTAGGCAAGGCAGTTAATAAAATTCAGTACCTGTTCCTGATTAAACTCCTGAAGAAACTGAGTAAAGAAAGAACATAGCTTAAATAAAGGAAATAAATAACAAACCAATAGTTAATGTTAAACTGAATGGAAAAAGAATCTTTTCCTTTAGGCCTGCAACAAGAAGAGATGCTTAGGTTTATTACATTTATTCAGCATGGTACTGAAAGTTTTAGCCAGGGAAATCAAACAAAAGAAATAAATAAAATGAATTCAAATTTGAATATAAGAAGTCAAATTGCCAGTGTTTACAGATGATGTGATCATATATATATATATAGAAAGCCCTTGTTATTACACACACACACACACACACACACACACACACATATGTACACACCTTTCATACAATTAGTCAATAAATTCAACAATTTCAGGCTAACAATCAACATACAAAATTCAATAGCTTGCTAGACACCAATATTCTCTTAAAAGAGTTGGAAATTAAGAAAGAAACCCACGTAAAGTACTACAAAAAACATAATTCTTAGTAGTAAGTGTATTCAAAGCACAGGAAGATCTCTTCAGTGCAAACTAAAAATATGGATTAAAGAAATTAAGAAGGACACACAAAAAATGAACAGGACTTCTGTGATCATAGGTTGGAAACTTTAATATCATGAAAATGTGTATATCACTGAAGGTGATCTACAGACTCAGTGCAATCTCTATAAAAATACCAATGATATTCTTCACAGAGTTAGAAGAAACCTAAAGTTGTGTGGACCCAAAGAAGGAGGAGAAGGAGGAAGAGGAGGAGGAAGAGGAAAAAGAGAAGAAGGAAAAGGAAAAGAAGAAGACAGGAGGACATGCATTACCTCACTGTAAAATATACAGCTTTAGCAGTCAGCACAGCATAGTACTGTTGAGAAATAGAGGCATGTACTTTGATAAGTAGAATAGAATAGAGAGCCTAATGCTACACCAGGTAAGGACAACTCAATTTTAACAAGAAGTTTAGAGTTTGCATTGGAAAAAGGATGGTCTTTTTAGTAAACGATAATGGCTGAATTTCAGGGTATTCACATGAGGAAAATTAAAAATACACCCCTACTCTTCACCAGTTGCAAATGTAAAATGAAAATGGACTAAAGACTTAAGTGACATATTTGAAACAAATATTACATAAAACATGGGAAATGTTTCAGGGAATTGGAATGTTGAGAAATTTTGGACAAGATCACAAAATCACAAGAAATAAAAGCCAATATGGATAATTGGGATTATATCAAAGTTAAAAGCTTTTACAAAGGATAAGAAATAGGCATCAAAATTACAAGACATTCTACACAGTAGGGAAATATATATGCAAACTATGCACGACGCGAAGGGTTTGTATCTAGAATATATGACAAATAATAGCAAAAATAAATAATCTGATTAAAAATGGGTAAGAGATTCAAATAGAAATTTTCTAGGAAAAAAGACATATAGCTAACAACTATATTAAAAAGTAAAATATTAAAAACCAATAATGATCAAGGAAATGTAAATCAAATCCACAATGGTGTATTACTTCACCCCAGTAAATTGGCTTGTAACAAAGAGGCCAAAACTAGCAAATATTGGTGCGGTTATAGAAACTGTAAATTAGGAAAACCATTATGAAGAATTGTGTGGAGGACCCTCAAACAAATAAAACTGGAGCTGCTAGATGATCCAGCAATTCTAGTCATGGGTGTATATACCCAAAACTAATGTGAAGAGTATATTGAAGGCATACCTGACATACCTGCATTCCCATGTTCATTGTAGTATTATTCACCAAGGAATGGAAATAAAATTTACTTATCAACTGATGAAGTGTAAAGAAAATGTAGTACAATTACACTATGGAATGTTATTTGGTGATCAAAAAGCATAAAAGCCTGTTATTTGTAACATAGATGAAACTGAAAATCATTATGTTAAGTGAAATAAGCTATAGACAGAAAGGATAATACTGCCTGATCTCACTAAGGTGATGAATCTAAAAATGTTATTTTCATAGCTGAGAGTAGGTGGTTGGTGAGAAGAATAGGGAAGAGGGAGAGATGGAAAAATTTGATCAGTGGATACTAAGTGACAGACACAAGTAAGAATGTCTGGTGTGCTGTTACACAGTAGCATAACTATGAATAGTGATAACACACCATGTGTTTTCAGGAATCCAAAGGAAAAATATCTTCATCACAATATAATTATCAAAGAAGATAGTTATGTTTTCCCCATTAAATATTACATGATATATACATGCTTCATAGTAACACATAGTAATTCAAATATATATACACTTTTGATTTTACTTGTATGCATTGGTTAAAAAGAAATTTAATGAAAAAAGAAAAAAATAGTTCTTAAAGGATGTTTTCTTCCAGCACAGCATTCTTTCTTGTTTAAATATGTTTTCTACAGCAGATTATTGGCAGGATAGTCAAACAGTGTGTTCATGCACCAAAAATTAATTTTACATGAGTTTTTGTCCAACTATTTGATGATAGTAAAATTCAACAAGTAAATGTTCAAGGGAAATTAAGTACTTGTTTACACTGAGTTTTCTCTGAACTGTTTTGCCCTTTGGAATTTGACATATTAATGCTAGCTAATATTTCATTTTTGAGTTTTTTAAGAAAGTCTCTTCCTATAGAGAGGATTAACCAATGTAAAAGAACAGAGATTTATGCTTTAATGATTGAACCCTTATGTTATGGTTGATACATTGTGTCAACTTGGGGAGTCCAGAGGTTTGGCTGAGTGATTCAGCAGGAAGCCAGGGTGCTTACTTTGTATACATGCTGAACCTGTGGAAGTGGAGGGCATGGAGGTTATGTGAGAGGTACATGCCCACTGGGTGGGCGTAGGCTGTTTACAAGGTGGAGGAGAGAAAAAGGCTGCTGGCAGCCATTCCTCACATTTGCTGGTTGTTTGCTGCCCTGAACAGTTTCCCCTCTGCCGTGTGCCACTCTGCCTCTGAAGCAGCTAAGTATGGACTGAAACCTCCACAAACTGTAAGCTAAATAAACCTTTCCTTCCTTCATTTTGGGTGTTGGGTATTTTGTCTCAGCAACGAGAAAAAGGTAACCAAGACACCTGAGTATTCCCAGCTGCTTCAAATTAAAATATACACATGATATATGTATTCTGGGTGTAGTTTAGATAGGTAGATATAAATACATAACTTTGTGTTTATGACATTCCATGAAATAAGCTATTTTCTAAGGTTACTAATGATATAATGCTGCCCTTACTCTCCTAGCTACAATTATGATTCCAACATATGCATTTTCCACCCTGATCTTTATGTTGGTCTTATATAATATTAATGACCTAAAAGTAGTATTTAAATTTAAAACTACTTTTCTCAAGCTGATCCACTCTCTAAAGAAACACAAATCTAAAATACTAGCTTTATGTCTATGCAATATATCTATCTATTTGTCTATTTATCTGCAAATCTTTAATCCTAAATTTAACTCTTCTGAGTTTCAAAAGATGGTCCAGACTTTTTCTCAATGTTGTGCAAATGCCTCTCTAAACTGGAAGGATCCAGCCACTGAAATCTCTCCCACTGCATGTTTATTTTTTGGCATTGATCTCTATGAGTTCAGTTGATTTTCTCCCTGAACCTTTACCGTTAGGCATCAGTCAAGGGTTTGGCACAATTTGTGCTTGCTTTTGGAGCTTCCTTCTTTGGAGCTCTGTTCCTTTACCTTTTTAATGGAGCACAATGTACAATTTGTACATGTGCCCAATGTATAGTACTGTAACCAAATCATTACCATTAGCATTCCCATTTCCTTAAGCAGGATCATTTCTTGGGAAACTACAAATTGTTATCTTTTGTATGGAAATGGACAAAAAATTGTCATACACTACACTTAACTTACTAAGCTATGAAACATTAGAACTAATTCCCCGACATTCTGTGGTGGTACTTGTTCACCAGCCTATCTCTAACCTTCCTTATTTCCTTCCTAGACATGAGCGACTTATTTCTGTCTGTTTCTATGTGACCAACAATTTTAGCATCTACAGATGGGTGACGGCACGGCATGGTGACAGGCGAAGGCCAGTTTCTTCTCCCTGTTCAACTTGAGGACACTCTGAAAGTTACAGAATTCAATATCTGACTTCTTTGTACTGAGTTCTATCTTCCTTGGCTGTGGTTTAAAAATTCAGGAAGGTCTTAGAAGTACAATTTAAATGTTACCATTCTATATACTTTCCACTACTCTCTGCTTACTCTGTTCCCAGTAAACTGCTTCCACACAAGGCTTTTCTGTCTAGATCTTATTGTGGTTACTACTAAGGTCAGGAGGTGGACAAGCAACAGGCAGTTAGGAAAGAGACCCAATAAATCAAGATAAACCTTGGGAAAATTGGAGCAGAAGGGACAGAAGCTTACTGAAGCTGGCCCTGGGAAGCCAGAAGGCAGAAAAAAGCCTGCTGTCCAAAGGTCAGAGACTGAGCTAAAATGGAAAGCTCATAGTTTTAAATGGGCAAGACCTGCATGAACTGAGATAAGCTCTGGGAAGCTGGGCTGTGGGGGACATCTACTCCTCCTGACATCAGAAAGCTAAGAGCAGCATCTGCATTGTTTTGCTTTTGCCTTGCCACCAAAACAGCCCGAGAGAGTGCATGCAAACCCCGAACTTGGACACGCCTTAGCATTCTCTCTTGGAGTCCCTCAGTTAGCAAGGCTTTTCTTTGTTCTTTCTAATAAACTATGCTTAGTTTGTTCCCCACTGCTCTGTCCATGGACTTCATATTTTGCTATCTTCAGGACAAGAGTGCGGAGAGGGAAGAAAATTGCTTACACTACCAGGAACACTGGTTCAGAATCAGTTAACTCAGAATTCCCCAAAATGGAATGTCTTTATTTTAATTTCTCTAGATGATTTCAACATATACTCAGCTATAACCTCATAGTTTATAATTGTGAAATACTTTGCTAATTAGTTATCAGTTGGGCTCTCATTAATAGTTCCTACTAGCTAAGGAGCCACATTTAAATTCCTCTTTCATATTAGCCTAAATTTTCTATCTAAATGATACTATTTAAGAAATATGATGAACTTTCTGTTTATGACTTGTTGTCCTATAAGCAATTATAGTGCTTATAATTTTATGCTTGCTTGTGGATTATAAATAAGTTCTATTTATAAAAATAAATGTTGCTATGTATTCCCCAAGATAGTTAGTAATCTACTGTGGTATATCAAAATGTTTATTTGCATGGAGTAAAATCACTTCTAGGATTTTTTTCTCCAACCTTTATTCACAAAAGTGGACAGTAATTCCAAACTTCATACTGTCAGGCATTAGGTATCTCAAACATTTGCCAAAAATGAGCAGTAATCTTTAATTTGATTAAATGTAATACTGAAAATTTAATATCTTGGTTTCACAAAAATGAAAGAATGAAGTTGAAAATAAAAATAAGGACGTTAGAAAAGAATTTATTGCAAGAAAGAAGAAGAGGAAAAAAAAAGATCCCGGTTTCTCAAGAAGAAGACAAAAAGTTGAATTTTCCACATGGCCCCCCAGTACAGAACTTTCTATGGAAAAGGGGAGCTTGCTATTTGCTCCGCTGTTTAGTGGCCATCAGTGCAGGCAGCTCTGTGATAATTTTAAAATGGCCATTCAGACTTCAGACACTCTAACCCAGTTATTCTTCCAGTAGTGTTTAAAGGAAACTGAAACTTTAAAGGAAAATTGGTTATTTTGCATTTTAATTCCAGAAAACATAGTGGGGAGAGGCTAAATTCCATGTTGACTGAGGAGGTTCCTTCTTTTTTTTTTGGTACCAGGAATCAAACTCATGACCTCAGGCAAGCACTTAGGCTGCTAAACCATATACCCAGTCAGGAGGTTTGTTCTTGATCCAGAATTCTATTTTGCTAGGTGTTCTCATTTTAATTCTTATCAGTACAACTGGTAACCTAACTTTATCTCAGGTTCTTTTCCTAGCTAATTTGCTTTTTCATAAATGAACTAACTAAACTACTATTTACAATGTTATTATCCTAACAAATCTTTCTACTTCAAAGTTGTTTTACATGGTGCTAAAAATTGCAGATTATGTAATCTGATGTTTCAAAATAGTACTGTTGTCGGCAGGTGGGTTAGATAGAAATATTATAGACAGTAAGACAGGGCCAGGTCTTTGCAGGAGCCAATATGGCAGCCAAAGTATTTTGCAACTGTGGGAAAAACAGGCACTTCCGCTGTGGGCCAGACCTCAAGACAAAAGATTAAGTATACGCACCCACATACCTCCCTAGGGATGGACATCAGGGAAGGATATTCTAAATAGGAAGCCATCGCTCTAAAAATGCCAGGAGGTCACCACCCCAACCCTGCACAGGACAGGCCCCGCTCTGTCCTCATGTCCACGTGCTGCCTGCCTTGCGTCCTCATTTGATCCCTCTTTAATCAGTTTTACATGAACAGTTATATGGTAATCTTAATAGCCGGCCATAGTTTTGTCCCACTTCATGCCCCCCTTAAAGTTTCCCATTTTTCCCCACCTTGGACCAACCTCACCTCATGGTTTTGCTCTATAAAACCCCTAGGAAAGGCAGGGTCCTTGGCACCCCACTCGGGACCACTTCCGTCTCTGTCTTGGAGAGAAGCTTTCTTTCCCCCAATAAATATTTTTCTGTTCTTAACCTCCATTGTTTCTAAAATTCATTCTTCAATTTTAAAGAACATGAACTGATCCCAGATACCTTTCAGGTTGGGAGCTTCTTTCCCCTGTATCAGTAGCATTGCTGGGAACCCTTCATAGCAGGGCATATTGAAAAAAAGGCAAAAGAGGGATTCGTGTGTTTTTGTGACACCTGGGCACAAGATCCTTGTTTACAATAGTACTTTTTTGCTGTATGAGTAATACTCTGAAACTTTTCTTCACTCACGTAGAAGATAATGGTACTGGTAGTTAATTGGTACTTTGCAAATGAAATAAGAATAGCTGAAGAGCAGCAATTCATATGTACACAACAGAAATCACCAGCCTGAGTCAATTCCTTTCACATTTCAAAACCTCAGTAAAAGAATGCTATGCTTAGAGTTCTTTATCCTCAGTAAAAAACGAACTTCAAATAAACCCTCTTTCAAGCATATCAAAAAGCCTTTAATGGGAAAATTATATTGTAATCTCTAAAAGGGCCAGTTTAATGGCAGAATGAGTTCCTAATTAGTGGGTACTATCACTTTGCTATTTGATAATAATTTAGCTTCTTAGTGAAGCATAATAACTCTTTAAAATCACGGGGAGACATTTATAAACCTCGGTGCCAAAAGCAGTATAGTTGATGTGCACTAAATATAGTTGATGTGCACTAAATATTTAGATTCCATTTAACTACACACGCTTCAGAGGATCTGAAGTCTTGGGTGTGTGTGTGTGTGTGTGTGTGTGTGTGTGTGTGTGTGTGTGTGTGTTTGAGACAGGGTCTCACCATGCAATTCAGAATGGCTTTGAGCTCACTTTGTAGCCCAGGCTGGTCTCAAACTCACAATAATCCTCCTGCCTCAGCCTCTCAAGTGCTGGGATTACAGGCGTGCACCACCACACCCAGTTTAGCATCTGAAGTCTGAGTGGTGAAGTATAGCATCCAGGCTGAAGTATTTCATCATTCTGTGATTCTTAATGGGCCAACAATGTGCCTCACAAAGGATCATTTTGTTATGTTTGTAAGGTTCTTAAGCTTTTGATTAAGACCTTTATGCTTTTGATTTTATTCACATATATTTTATATCCAATCCTTAAAAACAACACGAAAGAAAATTAAGCTGCAATGAACTAGCAAAGAGTTTATTTGGAGCTTTCCATTCAGGCTTGAATTTAATGCTCCAAACTGAGGTAGAATAGAGGAAACAAAAATAGGTAGAAAGGACACATGGAAATCCATTTTTTAAAATTTCCCTTATTACCTTAAAACTCTGAAACAGATCTTGCTCAGCTCTGCATTCGGGCATGTTCACTGGTGAAGGAGTGGCTGTATTCAAAGACTGGAAGACTGGTTAGCCTTAAATTTTCCTAGTCTTTCACCCTTCTTTTTCAAGACTAGGGGCACCAACATCAGGGTAACTAAAGCTACTTTCAGGCCCTCTTGATTGCCAGCTCTCACACGATGAGTTCCAGATCCCTCCACAACAATGCACAATAGTCTTTAAATCAAAGATTGCCTTGGGCTCCTGGAAATGCAGGCTTGGAGACCACCTCATGAGAAGATAACTCTCCTGAGCCCAAGCAGAAGTGCCTATCCAGGACAGGAACAGGCAGCTGCCTGCCTGAAGGAGGACAATCTTCCCTTGAGAGTAAGATTCTCCCTGAAGCCATTAAGGACTCTAGAGCTATGAAACTGACAGAGATAATGACCAAGCAGACCTGGCAAGCTCATCTAATCTGTGCATCTGGCTGCATGTTGTGGGACAAGCTAACTTCACTTACTTTAGCTGAGTTGTGTTTCCCTTCTCCCTCACTTTCTAATTGCTTAATAGTTCTGCGCTATGCCTCACACTGAGCTGTCTTGAAATTCCTTTTCTGTGGCAGTAGTTAGTGAACCCACCACCTGCTCTGCTAGGGGCGCAAGCTGAAGTTGCCCTCCACACTGGAGGAAGCCCTTGAGCGCTCTTCCAGCGGCAGTGTGAGGGTACATTCTTGCCTGTGATTAGGAAATGCAATACAACATTTAATACATACGGCAAAGAAATAGTTTTGACTGATAATATTTAGCTTAATATTTGGAAAGCAAAATAGTGAAATATTTGTTGCTTGACAAATGTATGATTACTGGTATTTACATAACTGGGAATGATAACTTCTCTAAAATTTAAGGAAGGAAATGAGGAAGTGGATGGACTACAACATATATAGGAGGATAGTACTGTGTTAGTTAAAACTGATCCTCTCTCACAAGTAATCCCTATAGATTCAGTGATCAACATTCAATCTACTGGGCATTTGTTTTCTTCTCAAGATTATTAGATGCAACATAACACAAAGAAGTACTGAGGTATTACCATCTTTAAGAAACCTAATTTAGCTGAAAAATCACAAAAATTAATGAGCAATCATTATTGATATAATGTGTGTTCTAGCGAAAAACTTATATGATTGCTGTTAAAAATTGAAGTAGAGTACAATCCAAAACTAAAGTTACACATTAAGAAGATCATGTGATCAGGAGGCTGAGGCAGGAGGATCCTTGCAAGTCCAAGACCAGTCTGGGCTACAGAGTGAACTCAAGGCCAGCCTGAACTGCATACTGAGATCCTGTCTCAAACAAACTACAACAAAAAAGATCACATGATAATTGACTTTGAGCCAGTTTTGAAGAATGAATTTGTTGTGGTTTGTGTCTACATGTCCCCCCAAATCCTCAAGCAGTTATTTTGTGGATTTTTATAGTTTACAACTGATCCATGATCCAATGCTGGGACTATGGGTGTGAGAGCTATACCCTAGGGTGGATAGTTTGTATTTGTAAGGGAAAGAGGCTGCTGGCTGGCATTCCTGCTGCCATTCCTCCCTTCTTGAACTTGTTGCTTTGCTGTGCTCTGCCGTCATGAACTGTTGCCCTCTACCATGTGCCACTCTGCCTCAGAACCAGCCAAATATGGACTGAAACCTCCACAAACTGTAAGCTAAATAAACCTTTCCTTCCTTCTTTGTGGGTGTTGGGTGTTCTGTCTCAGCAACGAGAAAAAAGTAACCAAGACAGAATCATAGCTGCATGAATAGAAAAAGAGGTACTAAGGCAAGTTTAAATTATCTCACATTATAATAGAACATGAAAGAACAAAAGTATTGAGAAATGAGGCTTGTAGCCATAAAAAACAAAACTGTGTTTTTTAAAACATGCAAGTATACATGTAGCATATTACTGTGGGAAGGGCCAAGATAGCCCAAGCCCTCATGTACGTAAGGAAAGAATTGTCAAATGCGTGTTCATCAGCAAGCAGCACGCAGCTATGTTTATGAAAGATCTTGAGAGTTCATGCTCAGTGAAAGTCTCTGCCAGCAAAAGGGAGAGCATGGACGGAACATGGTACTGGGTGACAGGAAAGAAGAGTACTATCACTTTCACAGCACATGGAAACAATCACAATAACCACGCATGGAGAAACCGAGCTTTCAGGATTGAAAAGATGTGCACCTCAGCCCAGGGGCCCCTGAATCTCTGTGTACTATTGGCAGGGTGCTGAGTCCTCGAAGAGGCTCTCAATGCACACACTTGTCCCATACTTCACTCAGATCTTACTTCGGGGAGGATGTGTAGTATTTATTTATAAACCCTTAATGAGGTGGGGACAGGGTGAAGGTGGCTGAATGACAGGCTAGGAGATCCAACATGCAGGTGCACTGACAATAGTAAGCATGATACAGTCTTGATGGGAATTATGTTAACTGTTTGTAGGAATACCAAATGCTATGTATTACTGAACTGTTTTGGGAAACTTGACATCGTCTATAAAGTTACATCACTATTTCCCATGATGCAGAAATTTATTAAGTATCTACTCAACAGAAAGTAAAACATGCTAGTTTAAAACCAGAAATAACCACATATCTCTCAATGATCAAATTAAGACATACAAAATAGCGCGTGCCACAAATGACTATTACAGGCAACGAGACGAATGACTCGCAAGTAGGGAAAGCTATAAACATGCTGTTGGGGAAAAAAAAGAACTAAAATACACCCGGAATATTGTCTTTTTATGTAGTGCTCAAATAGGCACAGGGAAAGCCTTAGCTGTGGGTGCTGACCCCTAGTGACTGGGGGCCGAGTGGGCGGCAGCGGGCGTGGGCGTGCGACCGCAGCAGTTCGTTTTTAAGTCGCGGTAGTGATTACACGCATGTGCTGCAGTTTCGAAAACTCATTATGTTATAAAGTTACTTGTTATTTTTTTGTGTATGAGAGTGTAAATAAGAAGAAGCAAATAGAAGAGATAGTCATTTAGGTCTCTGGGGCGGTCCATTAAATTTTAATCACGATTAAAATGACATTTTCGAGTCCTTTTTTGACTGACAAAATACTAACTGTTGGAGGCCATGTGGATAAACGAGATGTCTTTATCTTTTTGTAGGTAATAAAAGCTACCACCACATCAGCACAGTCACATTACTGTACAAAGCTGAATCAGACCAGGAATGTGAGGCATGGCTGGGATCTTTGCTCTTGGGAGGCTGAGGCAGGAGAATCCCTGTGAGTTTGAGGTCAGCCAGAATTATATAGGAAGGTATTGTCTTAAAAAAACTGAATCATATAAAATTCAGAAATTTAACTTCAACTGTGTTACAAAAATAATTTCTGATAATATTCTCATTAAAAAAACTATAAAAGTGGCACTGTTTATAAAAATTAAATTCTAAGGAAACAAATTACCTATTTACAGGAGAGAGCTTAACCACAGCACCTTGCAACTTTTGTGTTTATGCTTTGGAAGTGCAGACACAGAAAGTGTATTGAAGAATTATTTTTTAAATTCTTCCTAATTTGCCCTTATTAACTGTGAAATTGAGGTATTTAAAGAGCAGTGCACTTGATCTTATGTACTAATGTAGCCTTTCATACGGACGGGAAAGTCAATGTTAGCATCATTTTATATGTTCATCTCAGTAGATCACTTATTGCTTTTTCCCAGTCCCAGAATATTAAATAGCATTAGTTTTTCACATTGTCTTTTGCCTGATTTCTAAACAGAATATCTACCATTTCCCCTTTTAAATGAATAAGCTTTTATACATTTGTCTTGTATTTAGAAAAAGCTTTTGGTGTTTATATTTTACCAGCATTTACACCACCCTCATTTCATTTGGGAAAGTAGAAAAGTACCAGTTGTTATGTGAGCCTTTGGTTCTTCCTCTTCATCAGTGCACGTCTGCAGCGTGTGAGATGTTATCTTTGTGGCAAGTGGCACATGTGTCATTAGAGCTTAAGTCCTTTTTGCCCCCTTCCCTCCAGCCTTTCTGTTTCCATTTTGCGAGACAATTGTTTCCATATTTCCTATTATTGAATATTCATTTGGCTCTTTATTGGTATTTTGGGTTTCTGGACATCATTACGGAACAGCTCAGTGATTTTTGTGGTCTTTGTTTATGGATTTAATGCAAAAGTCAAATGTCTACAAAGTAGCTTATGGTGTACTGACATGATTACTCTTGTTGCTAATGGCACATGAGTCACCACACAGAAACACAGGTTACATGTGGGCAAAAGACTGCATTTATTTGTCTGGGTTCAGATGGAGTGAGATCATGGATGATTTCAGCAGTTGGCCAGAGGATAAACTGAGTTTATATATGGTTTGGGGAAGGGGTTACAATCACAAGGTATCTGGATAGAATGTTTGCGGTCAAAGAGCCAATGATAGTCAGTGCAGGTGTGCAGATAATACTAGACTTTCCAGGTGCAGGAGGAGTGGAGATGGTATGCCAGACCTAAATTTTTCTTTATGGTAATCTGTTTTGTTTGCTGATAGCAGCATGATCCTTTTAGTGCTTTCTTGTTATTTGCTGAGAATAGTCTGCTTGCTGAGGTCTTGCCCAGGCCAAGCATGACAAATATCATCTATAAGACTCAGATAGTTTGAGAGCATTCAAGAAAGAATTCAAGAAAATATTTGAAGCTGGGCATAGTGACATTTAGAAGGTTGAGGCAGGAGGATCTCCACAGGGCCAGCCTACACTACATACTTTGTTCAAGGCCAGCCTAAACTACACAGCAAAACTGTATATATATGTATGTATGTATATATATTGAGGTTACCTTAATCTCTTTTTGATATGCATATATTATTATGTTCTGAATCAACTTATAGCCTATAATATCTCATGTGTCATATTTTGGGAGAATTTAGTAAAATTTATTAATATCAAAAATTTTAACTTTGTGTCTGTGAAAGTGGTTTTTTTTATTTTCTAAAGAATATTGTATAAGACTGTTATCCAAACAATAGCTCATGTATATATGTATATTTTAGTCTTTTCAAATAGAAGTAAAAATATACATTGGTAATGTAGCATCTGTGGAGAGAGTACACCATGCAGTGCCATGCCACTGCTCCAAACGAGCAGCTGCTGGCATTGCTAAACCTGTTGTTTGTAAAAGAACTGAAGAAGCAGACTTTAAAATAGAAGCAGACGATCTGTTTGAAGTGTTGGGGGTGAGGGAAGAGAAAGAGAATCTCTGGATGAGTATCAAGCATTCAGAAAGACAATGTTCATGGACACTTGGTCTGTGGACCTTCCTTATTGAGACACGGATCCCATGCAGCCTCCTGGAACCTGGTGGCACTCAAGGCTGTCTTTGGATTTCTTCCCGTCATGTGACCTCTCCAGCTGTTTGGTGGAGGCTAGAATTATGGATAGGGGTTTAGGGACAAGTGCTCTTGCTTATCTGGTACCTCCCTGAATTCAGTTTCTTGATTTTGTCATTCTGATTGCTCAACTTGAGTTGCTTTGGTCTTTCTAGTTGCTTAGACTTAACCTACAGGTGCCTGGGCCAAGGCCCTTAGCACGTCTCTCCATTACCCTCTAACAAAGATCAAGGAGGTCTTCGCTCTTTTTTCTCTAGCAATGCACTTTCCTACCGTATAGTAATATAACTGGATTCTCCTGTTTTGCACTTTCCGGATGTTCTTCTCTTTAGTATACTTATTGATAAGTTTCTAGGTATAAATTTATTGGTGAATATCTGGATACTAGTTTATTAAATTATATTATGAATTAATTTCAAGATTTTAATTGTGAGAACTTTAGAATTTAAATCTTGACCTTTGGTGAAATATTGTCTAAGAACTTTTGCCACCCATCCTGAGAGCACTCATTGGAAATATATATTAATAATGTTGGGTAAGTTTGGCCACGTGCTAACATGAGAGTTTGCACACTGTCTTATGTATTCCTCAAAGTGAAAGCCTCTGTTTCTTCATTTGTAAAACAGGGATTAAACTCTCACTGCATGTATGATTGACAAGAAGTCACTGCTGGCCACCCCACTCTCTGTAGCGGTCCATTATTCATAGTCAAATACACTCACCTGTTATAATGATAAAATAAAACACTGAGCTGAACACTAGCTAAATTTTAATTAATTGGGGACTATTGGAGATAGTTTTTGCTTGACATTAAATTTGATGATTTCAAATAGACAATTTTCAGGTGAAGCCTTTGCAATGTCGTGAGCTTATCATGTCAAGTGGACAGACATTACACTATGAGGACGCAGAAACACCTCTGGCCCCCTCACTGGCAGCAGAGGGCTCTGAGAAGAGGACAAAGGGGCAGCCTAGACTCTGAATTAAAATTTATAATATTTAGCAGCTACATGATGTTAAGATAGCAATTTGAATTCTTTCAGCTTTACCTATTCATTAAGGACCAAAAATTGTGCACCAAAGTGTAGCAGAAACCCCCTCCCAGCCAGTGTACTTCAGTTTCTCAGTTGCTCAGGTAATAGTTTCTATTGCAGCTCCTGTCTTTTGTGTCCCTTAGAAATGGCTGTTCACTGTGATGCACACTGTATCACCCAGTCCCCAACTCACAAGCCATTCTGCCTCTGGATTTCCTGCCAGTTTATCCAATATAAGCCCTAGACCACCAGAGATTAGGGCCTGATATTTTCAGAATGAGCCCCATCAGTGCCCACACATGTCAATAAATTTGCCCCCAGACCCTGGGTGTACTTTAGCTGTTTCTGCTTGCTGTTGCAGAATAGCTTTACTATTTCCATAACAAAGTTGATTATGAACTCGGAGGTTGTCATAAATTCCAAAGATGTCAGAATCTGTGACTGATATCAGCAAACATAAAGCCCTACACAAGTGTAACATATTATTTTTCAGATAACTAAAAAGTTGTACTGAAATAAGAACAGAGGCATTTTTATTTGACACTGTTTTACTAATAGTTCATTACTGAATGATTCCTTTAAGAATTTGCTAAGTGTGGGGATGAGGGACTGGGAGCCAGGGAGTGCTGGGAAAAGCAAGTGCCTCCTTCTCAGAGCTAAAACATCATTTACTTTGAGGCAAGGACACAACATAGTCTAATATGGAACAATAAACAACAACAACAAAAACCACAACAGAACAACACAGCTGTACTAAAAGGCACAATTGAGAGAGTAGGAGAGAGGAAATTGTTCAACCTCTGGAGAACAGTACCCTACCTACCAACCGAGATCTCTTGCTTGTGCCATCTTGGGAAGAGCCTAGACAGAGGGATGGAACCAGGTGGCCCCTCAGAGATAGTCTGGATTCCTAAACAAATCCAGTTTGTCGCAGTTCATGACCACAGCCCTTCACGAAGAATGAAAGGTTACTCTAGGTCAATGTCTAATTCAAACTCCAAGAAGGCCTAGAGGGACTGCCCTTAACAGAGACGCTTTAGAGTGAGAGCCTCTCATAAGGACAGCCCTACACGAAAGCTTTTTTTCCGTTTTTCCTTTTTGTGCTTTTCCCTTTCTTTCACCTCCCCTCCTCCCTCCCTTGCTCCCCTTCCTACTTCAACACTTTCCTCCTACTTTCCAATGCCTATCATCCGTTTTTGTCCTTACTTACACTTTGGTTTCTCACACAAGAGAAACAACGTGATATTTAAACGTATGTGTACAGTTTATAGCACTAAAATGTATGGTCTTGAGATGCACCCATTTACCTAAAAATGTTGCACATTTATCTTTTTTATGGTACCACAGTTTTTTTATTCGTTCATCTGTTGATGGACTTCTAGGCTGTTTCTAAGCTTTTGCTATTACAAATTGTGCTGCTATAAATATGGGGTGCACATCTTGCTGTGATAAGACACTTTTAACTCTTTCAGGAAGAAGGGGAATATCTGAGTTGGTTTTTTGAGGAGTTTCCTTCCCCATTTCTGTATGGGTTATACTAATTTATGTTCCCACCAACAGTGGGGGAGGGCTTCTTTCCCCTCCCCAACATTGTTAGCATTTGTCATTGGTTGATTTCTTAGTGATAGCCATTCTTTCTGGAGTGAGACAGAATCTCAGTGTTTGTTTTAGTTTGCATCTCTTGAAGAGCCAGTGATGTTGAATATTTTTTCATATATATATATATATATATATATATATATATTACTGTTTGGACTTCTTCATCTGAGAAGTGTCTATTCATTTCACATGCCCATTTTTGGACTGGGTCTTTAAATTGGGAGGTCTGATTTTTTAGTTCTCTATATATCCTAGATATCACTCCTTTGAGGAATAGCCAGTAAATTTTTCCTTCATTCGTGGGTTGTCTTTTCACTCTGTTGGTGGTTTCTTTTGCTGTGCAAATACTTTTTCATAGGATGAGATCCCAGTTGTTGATTTCCTGCAATATTTCCTCTATGATCAGTTTTGCTCAAAATGTCTTTATCTATGATTATGTCTTCAAGATTTTTCTCTATTTTATCTTCCAATGGATTAAATGTTTCTGTTTTAATATTTAGATCTCTGATCTACTTCAGTTTTTTAGTGCATGGTTCAAGCTATAGGTCTAGTTTTAATCTTTGGCATGTAGAAAGCCATTTTTAACAGAACCATTTATGAAAGAGGCTATCTTTCTTTGAGTGAAGGTTTGAGGCCCTTCATCAAACACAAGGTAGCTGGCTGTGCTTGGTTTACTTCTGCATCTTTTACTCTGTTACATTTACCCTCAGGTCTGATTTTTTATTTTGCCAGTAGCATGCTGTTTTTAACATAGTAGCTTTCTACTATTATTATAGATATCTAAGTTATGTAGAAATATTATAGGCAGTGAGACAGAGCTTGGCCCTCAAGAAAACAAGTGAAAAAGATGTGAACGCATCAAGAGTGTGGCTGGATGTGCACCTAAAGAACATTACAGTCATGATTGCAGATATACATGGCGATGTATATCTAATAGGTAAATGAAATAGTTAAATGAAAGCCTAAGGTTACTGGCACCACAATTTTGAGAACGCCCATGTAAACAGACCATTATCTCATTAGGGATTATCTCATTAAGGATGGGCCATCTTCTCTCACTCACTAAGACTAAACACAAGACTAACACTGTAGATCATCGACCAAAGTTAATGATGTTCTCCATATGCTTTTGGTGGTATTGAATCAATATTTGCTAAGTGGATATACTTAAAATTTCATTGGTTAAGTATAATTTAACCCATCTTTTACCCTCTTCATGACTTTTTTCTATAAAACTTTCTCAGAAAAGTGGGTTTGTTGGCAACCAAATTTCAGAAAACTTCCTGTCTTGCAGGAGTTGTTTCAATAATATTTCCCACTCTTAATATTTCCCATGTATTGTTTCTTAGAATTCATTCTTCTTAACCTCTGTTGTTCCTGAGAATTCACTGTGTGATTCAGGGAGAACAATTTGTCATCTAACACGTTGCAAATTACATTTCACCCTATATCAACAAGATTTCAAGGGGGGATTGTAATGCCCCTCCGCCTTATGTTTGTTGTCCATAATTATTTTTGATATTCTAAGTCTTTCATGGTTCTTATGAATTTGGGGATATTTTCTGTATTTCTGTGAGATATCTATTAGTATCTTTATTGAGATTGCATTAAATCTGTGTAAAAGTTTTGGAAATAAGGTCAATTTTCACTATATTGCTTCTGGATATCCAAGAACAGGAGGTATCTTTCCACCTTCTGACATCTTCTTTGCTCTCCCTTTTCAGAGTACTGTTTGCAGTGTGTGCGTGTTTTACTTGTTAGATTGATTCTTAAGTATTTTATTTCTCCTGATGCTGAGAGAGGGAAAACAAATATAACTCGCATCCTGCTAGATGTTAGATAGGGCAAGCTTGTGTTTCCTGAAACTGAAGAATGAATTTTAAGGAACAATAGAAGTTAAAGTAGGAAACTTTATTCAGAGAGATAGCTTCTGACAGACAGGAGGTCACTCAAAAGTGGATTTTCACAGAGCCCACTGTTTTGAGTTTTATCAAGCATAATTATGAGGTAGATACAACATGGGCCAAATTATAATCAGTCAATAAGATTACAAGTATAGCTACTTAGCTAATATTGATCCAATACTAGCATATTGAATGTATGGATAATATCTTTCATTTCAGTTCATAATCTATGGTTTTAGGTGGGTTTTTTCTGTCTTTCTGGGGGCACAGGGTTTCACTGCGCAGTTCAGGCCGGCTGTGAACTAACTTCGTAAGCCACGCTGGCCTTAAATTGTTGGCTATCCTCCTGCTTCTGCCTCCTGAGTGCTGGGATTAACGCTTGTGCTACCATTCCTGTCCTGGAGTTTTAGGGTTCTCTTTGGTCTTAGTCTTAGTTTTAATCATTTTATGGGTAGGGAGAGGATGGCATACGCCTAATAAGGTAATTGTTTATTTATATGGGAAATCACAAAAGGCTGGTGAGAACAATCTTAAGGTTTTCTTTATGCCTTGAAAGGAATCTGGCCATTGCGATTTTTATCTGCTTTAGCTGTGCCTATAGCCAAGGTTTGGATGTGTTTTATCTTCTGCACTCCAAGATGCAGCTTCATTTGGCTGCCTGTATCTCTACCTCATGTAGCTGTCTATAACATCCCCCTCTGAAGAGAAGCCCTAACTGCCATCAGGGAATAGGGGACAGGGCGATGACCACTCTGGCTACTTCCAGCTGAAGGGCGTTATATTAAGAGATACTCTCCAGAGGGTCTATCTGAAGAGTTCTGATAGACATCAGGCATTCTTGTCTTGGGTAGGCACATACCTTTATGTCTGGAGGACACAGCGCCAAAGAAGCAGCTAATTACATGGGCAAAATAATAAAGTCAATAAGAGTACTATTAAAATAACCAGCTAATGTTTCCAAAAGAAGAAACAGCCTTTCCCAATGAGGGTAAAGAGAGGGTCCAGGGAGCTTCAAGGTCTGACATGGCATTACCTTGTTGTCTAACATCTTGAACAGCTTCAAATTTTACCAGAAGGATCATAAATATACACAAGACATTCAGCTTTTACAATTAGACAAGTACCGCCATGTGTTGCTGTTAGAATGTCTAATGTCATCCAGTGTTGAAGAACAGCTTACCTCATGAATTTCACTTTTTCGTTCAGGAGAGAGATACTGGTCAACATGCTGTTCAAGGGCCATTTGTTACAGTGAGATTCAGGGAGAAAGCACTCACAAGAGACCAAGTGCAGGAACAAATAGAGCTTTATTTGAAGCCAGTGATGGAGTCTCTAACAAAGATACAAAGAAAACATCGACCCCAATCTGGACTTTGCCTCAAGTTTAAATATCTTCTAGATTTCCATGATAATTACATCATAGCATTACCCCACTTTCAGGAATTTTATAAGAATGCCACATAATTGTTACAAAGTTTACATTTTCCGGAAGCTGCTGGTCATGTGCTGGTCAGGCAGACATTGGGTGGACATTGTTCTTCAACATTTAGCCTACTTCTCAATTTGCTCTAAATATTTGTTATTATCAAAAACTAGGTTAAATAACCCTAAGTTATTGCAGGTTGATCAGATCTGCAGTCTCCCAAGTGAGAGGACTGCGAAGGCTTAAATAAAAAATGAGACAATGGAAATGATTTCAGGGCTCCGGGAGGGACTAACTCTCTAACAGCTTCAATATTCTCTGAGTGAGCCAAAGATTTCTCTGGGCAGCCTGTATTTATTTGGTTTTCAAGCAAAGGAAGAGGAGACTCAACAAAATGCGGGAATCTTGCAGGACCTTGGGAGAATTTTCCCAACTAGTAAATTATGTCAGTCAGGACAACTGTCTTGTCTTTAGGTTGGTATTTATTGTGGGAGTGTGGAGCCTGAAGCTACAAGTCTCCTGTGGCTAATTGGGGCTGGAGCCAGGCACCCTCAGCCATGGTCTTCCTGTTCTTGAGTTGTCACAGATTCATAGGCCACTATAGGCCTCAGCAGTGACCAGTGACCCATAGAGATTTATTTACTATGAGTCAACTTCCCTTCTTTAGACAAGATGCTTAAGCTTCAGACAACTCCCAAGTAAACATGAAAAGCCAATTCGTTAATGTTAAATCCTGCTCTGAGCTGCTTCACAGTGGTCTCCGTCAATTCACTTTATGGCTCTATTTTCCTTCAGTGGGTTTTACAGTTAACTACAGGGAAGACGGATAAGGAGTGATGTCAACTATGGTTAAGTGAACTTAAGTGACTTTTAAAATGGAGTTACAAAAAGAAAATCAAGTCTCTCTTGCTCTGTCACATTGAATATAATTATCCAAGGCTTCAGTGTGTTGTACAGCATTCTCTAGTCTGAAGGAAGGGACAAAGATAGGATCATAAATAGAGTAAGTTTGCAGGTTGATTTAAAATTTGGAAACTCTTTCCTTGAAACCACACAAATCCCAATGTGCCTTTCTCTATCTATCTAGGAAGTAGCCTGGCCCACCAATTTGTTCCACAACACCAATGAATGCCATTGGGGAATTACTGTCTAATTTTAGGGTGATTAAAATAGTCTGTTGCAAACCAATCTTTGAGTTGTAAAATTATGGCGTCTACACATTGTTTAGGGAGTGTCCATCTCAAGTATTTGGAAGAATTAGGTCAAAGACAGTAGTAGTGATTTCTCTGTTTCTAACATAAAGAGGCCTTTCCACTAAGGTGTCTTACAGTGGGAGTTAACCACATATAATCATCCCATATCTGAAAGTAGCCATTCTGATATCAGTGGTTACTGTTGGCTCTCATGATAGGACCTGTACTCTTATTTAATAGGGATTTTACTAAAGACTGTAGAGAGGCTGCAGTGTCATTGGTAGAAAAAATATGATTATGTCTATAATCATTAAGGGTTGAATTTATAGGCCACATAGTTATCTTGTAATGATGGACTAAACTATGAAACATTGAGCTTTTTTGTTTCTCATCAGTATAGTCTTGTAGCTTATTCTAATAATTTCCTTGAAGAGAGGATATCCACCAAGGAAATTTTGATGTGCTGAACAAAGGAAACAGGCCCCATATCCAGCAGGATGAAGTTGTTTGTTGACTCTGTATGACTCTATATTACCATGCCCACTCTAGAAAGGGGTTTCACTTTCTTTTAAAATTAATACAAAACGTTAAGCAAAATATCTTAGATTACTTATCCGAAGATTTTGTTTTCTTTTTGGATAACAACTCTAAGTCTTCTATGCTTTCACAGAAGTACTCAGATGGTTGCTCACTCTGAAGGACAGTCTCTGGTTCCTAGGGCTTGAGTAAAATATGGTGCATCTAGCAGTCAAAGCATCCCACCTTGACCACTGAAGGAGTTGATAGAATCGTGGTATATTGTCTTTTACACATTGGTTCTAGGGAGAAGATGATGAGGGAAGAGATTTTGACAGTACTAAATCTCCAGGAAGTAATAGGGGATCTCTCTCTTTTCTGGATTAGCTTCTGTTAGCCATTGAAGGGTCTTGGAATTTAGCCAGTGAGGTGATACCTTCTAGGGAGCCATCCCTCTTTTTCTATTGAAAAGAAAATCATTAGTGAGGAAAGGGAGTCTATAAAGCATTTCAAAAAGACTGAGGCCTAGAATTTGAAGTGTATTTTTTACTTTGATAAGAGATAAAAGTAGCAAATGAGGCCACTGTAGGTGGATTTCCTGGGTTGTTCTGTGAAGATGTCTCCTTAGGGCCTCATTCATTTTCTCCACCTTTCCTGATGATTATGACCTCCGTGCACAAAAACGTTGATAGAGAATGCCCAGCGCCTGACAGATACCTTGTGTGACTGCTGCTTTAAAAGAAGGGCCATTATCATTCTGTAAGCTCTTAGGAAGTCAAAATGGGATGATGATTTCTGAGGCCAAAACCTTTACCACTTCTATTTGTTCCACGAGAAATGGCATCGGCTTAGTTACTGAAAGTACCTACTCAGTTCCATAAATATTAGAGCCCCTCACTCTTTGACATATGAGTAAAGTGAAGCTATGAATCTTCTCTGGAGTATTTTTCATGTCACTGTATGCCTGGAGGAGCTATTGTCCAACTAAGAGGATTGTTCTTTTGACAGAAGTCACATGTCCTAACTATTGTATTATCTGACAGAGTCCCTTTTTCTATGAATAACATTGATGCCATTTGGTGAGTTTTGAATCCCCCCAAATGAAAGGTTTGATGTGAAGATTTACTAATTTTCCATTGACTAGCACCAGGAAGCAATAATTTATAATCATCTAGTTGTAACCAAATCTAACGGAAGAAATTGACACTTATGGGAAAGGAGCCATTCTCTGACTGAAAATATTCAGGTTGAATATGACCTAGATATCCTTTCCAGGTCAACAGACCTGAAAGGTGTGGGGCTTGAGAGGCTTTCTTGGCAGCTGTATCAACCAGTTAGGTACCTTGACACATTTTATCAGTTTCTTTTAGATGCCCTCTACAGTGACCCATGGAGGCCATATAGATGGATGATAAAAGTTCATCTATCTCTTTGTTGTGATACTTTATGGAAGATCTACTGGCCATTAGATAATTTCCTTTTATTTTTTTCTATATGGCTCTGTGAGCATGCAGCTTTAAGCAAGCATACTTTGAATGAGTGTAAATACTGACTTTCTGTCCTTTGCTAAGTTGTCAAGCCACTGTCAGCACTCTGAGTTCTGGTAGCAGGGTACTAGTCCCAGGGGCTAGTGAGAAACTTTTATGTGTCTAATGTAGAGTCACGGCTGTATATCCTGCTTTTCTTGTCCCTTTCTCCATGAAGGAGGGTTAAGTCAAGTTCAGCATAATGTTATGGTTTGTATCTGGATGTCCCCCAAAGCCTCATGCAGTCATGGAGTTGGATTCTAGAGTTTATGATTAATTCATGGTCCAATGTTGGGATTATGGGTATGAGTGCTACACCTGCCCTGGGGCAGATAGTTTGCATAGAGTATAAGGGAGGGAAAGAGGCTGCTTGCTGCCACTCTACCCTTTCAGTCTTGTTACTTTTGCTATCATCTGCTACCATGAACAGTTGTCCTCAGCCATGTGTCACTGCGTTGGAGCCAGCCAAGTGCAGACTGAAACCTCTATGAACTGTGAGCTAAATAAAACTTCTCTTCCTTAATTTGGGGTGCAAGGTATTTTGTCTCATCAGTGAGAGAAAAGTAACCAAGACAGAATTTGGTGCCAGGAGAGTGGGGCTGTTCTTGTGACTATACCTGACCATGTGGTTCAAGAACCATTGGAAATGGCTTGTGGGAAGAGTTTGGGATGGTTTGGAGGTTTTGACTAAAAGAGTAGTGCTAGAATGCCTTTGGCTGCTCTGTATGGGAGATTATGGTGAAAGCTCAGAAGACCAGAAGGCTGATAGAAATCCTGCCAGTAAGACCAGGCTTGAGAGGTTCCTGCTGGGAAGAAGGACTGCATTGGTTACTGGACTCCAAATGATGTGTGTTATGGCTTGGAAGAAAGTTTGTCTGCATTTTACTTATATTCAGAGACTTTGCCTGACATTAAGATTAAGGGTAGTGAACTGATTAATCTGGCACAAGAAATTTCAAGGCAGTTGATTGTTGAGGCTGAGTCATGGCTATTATTGGGAGCTTTTAGCCAGATTTTTGTTGTGAATCAAGTGCAAAGAGCCCAGCAGGATGATTTTAAATGTTGTGAGTTTGGCCATAAAGGAAGATTCAGTAAATCTGTGGACTTTAAAGATAGAGTGGAGGGGCTGGGGATATAGCTCAGTGGAATAAGTGCTTGCCTAGCAAGCGCAGGGTCCTGAGTTCGATCCCCAGTACTGCAAAAAAAAAAAAATAAATAAAGATAGAGTGGAGTTCTTGATTTGCTGAGGAGGAACAAGAGAATCAAAAAAGATGGCATGAGGGCATCAAAAGAAGCAGCAGGTCTCACCCTTTGCAGCCTCAAAACTGCAAAGGTGAAAGACTTTGAGGAGAAAGTCACAGAGCACCATATTTCAGAATGGTGGAGGTGGCCACACATGTTGCAGAATGGCAGCCTCATAGAGAATTTTTTCCTCAGAATTGGATTGAGAATGGTCAGCAATCCAAGCACTTGCTGTAGCCAAGACAGAAGAAAGCCTAGCTACTGTTCCAGCTGGTAGCAGACCTTGGCATCATCTGTGTGGCACAGGTTTTATATGCATGCTGAATGGAAGAGCTCTGAGGTTAGACAGCTCAACCTGGATTTCAGAAAGCCTGGAAGGCCAGGCAGTGTGTCCCTGAGAGGGCAGTGTGTGAAGCTGTGAGTGAGAAGCCAGAGGTTCAGAGGAGAACCCAGAGATTTGGAAAGTCCAGGAATGTGGATTTTCCAAGGAAAACTTCAAGAAGGGTGCAAAGCAGGCTCAAGAGGAAGGCCATGGGAGCTACAACCACCAGAAGTGCTGCGGAGGCTGAGCCATGCAGAGCCCACGGTTTGGCACAGAGTGCCTCAGATGTTCCATGTGGAACCACGGGACTTAATGATTTGGATGTCATATTTGTTTTGCCCCAGTGCTTCATGTCCCCGTTTATTCCTTTTGCAATGGTAATGTTTATCTTGTGCGATTGAATGTTAGAAGTGTTTAACTTTTCAATCTACAGGGGCTTACAGCTAAAAGTTTACCTTAGATTTTGGAGAAGACTTAGGATTTGGACTTTTCAGCAATGCTGAAACTGTTACAACTTTGCCTTAGTCTTAGTCTTAGAAATGGACTAAAATGCTTTTTTGCATAAAGGGATGTACATGAGTCTTTGAGGGTCCAGGGAAGAATGTTATGGTTTGTGTCTGGGTGTCCCTCCAAAGCCTCATGCAGACATGGGTGGGCTTCTAGAGTTTATGATTGATTCATGGTCCAATGTTGGGATTATGGGTGTGAGTGCTACACTTGCCCTGGGGCAGGTAGTTTGCATACAGTATAAGAGAGGGAAAGAGGCTGCTTTCTGCCACTCCTCTCTTTTGCTCTTGTTGCTTTTGCTACCTTCCACCTCCATGAACTTTTGCTCTCAGCCATGTGCCACTCTACCTTGGAGCCGGCTGAGTGCAGATGGAAACTTCTATGAACTGTGAACTAAATAAAACTTTCCTTCCTTAATCTGGGGTGTAAGATATTTTGTCTCAATAATGAGAGAAAAGTAACCAAGACAGATGCCCTCTACAGTGACCTACTGAGGGCATAGAGATGGATGATAAAAGTTCATCTATCTCCTTGTAATAGTTTATGGGAGATCTACTGGCTATTGGATAATGTTTTTTTTTCTATATGGCTGTGTGAGCATGCAGCCTTAAGAAAGCATACTTGGTATGAGTGTAAATATTGACTTTCTGTCCTTTGCTAAGTTGTGAAGCCATTGTCAGAGCTCTGAGTTCTGGTAGCAGGGCACTAGATCCAGGGGCAAGTGAGGAACTTTTAAGAATCAGATGTAGGGCCACTACTGTATATCCTACCTTTATTGTCCCATTTTCCATGAATGAGATGCCATTAGAGAAGACAGTTAAGTCAAGTTTAGTGTGGGGTGTGTCTAATAAGTCTTTTATGGCTGTGTGTGTGTGTGGAGAATTACCTGCTCATAGTCATGTCTTTTAGCTTCCATTTTCTCCTTTTCTGATAGGAAAGTATCAGGGTTTAAGGAGGAGCATGTTTTAATTTGAATAGTTGGTCCTTCTAGAAATAGAGCCTGACATGTAAGAAGTCAGTTGTCTCGTAACCATGGGCTCCCTTCTGAAGAAAGAAGTCCTCGTTGTGCAGTGTATCTATAGTAAGATCTTTGCCTAAAGTCGGATCTGGAACCAGTACAGCTACAGCAGCCACTTCTCTGAGGCACATAGGCCATTCCCTTGCTACAACATCTAATTCATAATTCAGATACACTATGGGCTGTTGAACAAGTCCCAATCCTGTGTAAGTACTCCCAAATCCATACCTTGCCTTTCATCAACATATAGATTAAATTGTTGTCTTGTTCATAGGCTCAGTGCTGAAGCATTTATAAGCACTTGCTTAAGGTTATGGAATAGTCTGGGAATTGAGTTCTCAGGTTAAAATATGGATATCTATCTTCTGCGCTATCTTTATAGACTGAAAGGGGTTGTATGATCTCACCTTATCCTGCTATTCCAAGTCAAGAAAAGTCCATAATTCCTAGGAATCCTCCCAGCCATTTTAGGATCTCGGGCTGCAGAAAGAAGAGTACTGCTTAAATTTCTCTTCCTCCAGTATTTGGGTTCCTTAGATATAGCAAGGCTCAGTTATTTTACCTTAAGGAAGCAAAGTGATGCCTGGAGACCTTATAACCTCTGTCTGCTAAAAATGCAGCAGGGCCACGCTCCTCTTGTTGGAAAGCTCCTTTGAGGTGACACATAACAGTCTCTTATCTAAATATTGTAGGACCATGACATAGAAAAATTCATACCCAGACCAAGTCTTGGAAAAGCACTTGTCCAAAAAGATGAGGACTGTCTTAGAATGCTTGAGGAAGCATAATCTAAGTTAGTTGAGAGGCCTGGTCTTGAGGACTGTTAAGGGCAACAAACAAACAAACAAACAAACAGAAAAAAGCAAAACACCAACAACCTGGTAATCTGTTTATAAAGGAATACAAAAAAAGCATCTTTTCAATCCAACACTGGAAACTAATTGGCATCTTCCAGGATCTGAGAAATAAGGGTCTACAGGCTAAGTACTAGTGGGTGGGTTGGCACCACCCCTGCATTTACCTGCCTAAGATCCCATAGCATACAATGCTTTCTATTCATGTTTTGAACTTCCAAGACTGTAGCATTTTAAGGACTGTTACAGGGCACAAACACTGTGCCCTTAAGTGGTCAATTACAGGCAATTGTCCTTTTTTAACTTTGGATCTTAGAGGGTATTGTCTCCAGTGAGGAAAATTAGTGGGGTCTTTAAGATGTAATTACATGGGAGCAGTTCTTATTGCTTTCTTGTTTTACCTTAGTTACCCATACTTCAGGATTTATTTCTGTGTCCACAAGGGGAAGGCAACATGCCTGAGCAGGGCGCATGTATATTACAATATTTAAATGAATTAAGAAATCTCTAAACAGGAAGGAAACTAGACTTTCAGGCATAATACAGAAGAAATGGGAGAAAAGAAAGTGA
Organism: Dinomys branickii; assembly: GCA_004027595.1. NCBI lineage: Eukaryota > Metazoa > Chordata > Mammalia > Rodentia > Dinomyidae > Dinomys > Dinomys branickii. The sequence goes on along the minus strand of PVLD010009807.1, from coordinate 33,611 downwards.
TCCCAGTTGCACCACCAGAGTTATGAGAAATAGTGGGTTACCTCCTCCCCAGTGACTCTTCGCAAAGAGGAGCGATGCCTGGAAGGAAGGCCAGTGTTGAAAAGAAGAACCAAGAGACTCATGCCAGTGTCTAGCAATCTTCTCTCTGTAGTCACCATTACTCAGGGTTCCTCTGTGGCCATGACATTCCAGCCAGAAGGAGGAGGAAAGGAGTGCCCTGGGTGCTTCAATCTTGCTGGACCGGCTGGTAAGATGTGTTTAACCTGGGGGTCTCCACCTGAGGAGGCAATCTGACTTCCAGTGGTCACCGTCATAGGTAGACTGTGGCTGAGGGAGTCTTTCCTGCAGGTCTTCTCAAGGTGGCCTAGATTCCTGAAGTGGTAGCAGGCGAGTTTAGCTGTGGAGCTTTTCATGGAGCCTTGGGAACCGGACTTGGAGTCTATTCCTTTTAAGCCTTCGACTAGGGTGGCCACTTTCCTCTGGTCTCTTTGTTTACCCCCTGGACCTCCTTTTCATTTCAATTACAAAATACCGAGTGGGCAAGTCTCACCATAGCATCACGTGAGCTATGTGGAGTAAAACTCATCTTCTGTAGCTTTTGCTTAATATCTGAAGCTGTCTGGATAATAAACTTGTCTTTAAGAATAATCTGTTCTTTCACTGAATCGGGAGCCAGGGGTGTGTTTTCTTTTTAATGCCTCTTGTAAATCATCTAAGAAGACAGAGGGAGGTTCTCATCTTTCTCTTCATGACTAATTGACAATATAAAATAATTGCAAGGCTTGGTCCTAATCCCTTTTAGACCTGCAAGAATGCATGTCTGAAGATGTTTCCTATTCCAATATCCTGTATGGTTGTTGGGACAGTAAGGATTTTGTGTAGGGACTGCTTGGCCTCCAGTTGGAACCAGCTATTCTCCTGCCTGTCTATCTTCTGGCCTTTTAAAATTAACACTGTATTTGTCTGCAAATGTAATAGCAGCTTGTAATGCCTCTTGTCTTTCATTAGGAATCAATGTTTGATTTAGTAATAACATTTCACCCTCCCAGCATAATTACAAGGTCTAAGTAAGTCTGCCAAAGACCTCAGTGAACATATCAGGGTCATCTGAAAACTTTCCCAGATCTTGTTTGATCTGCTTGAGGTCACTGGGAGAAAAGGACACATAGACGTGGGTAGGGCCTAATTCTCCACCCATCACCCATAAGGGACATTGTCCTTGAGGAGCTTGAGCAAAATCAGATAGGGATGGATACAGTCCCGTAGAGGCTTCAGTTAAATTTGGTTGGGGAACCTTGTCCTTAGGATCTGGAGGGCAACAGTTCTTCCTAACTACAGAGTGTATTTCTGAAGTGTAAGCTAAAACTGATTTCCATTATAACAGTCATATCTAAAGAAGGAAACACTGTTAGCAAAATTAAACCAATGATCAAGAGATTGGAAAAATTGCCAATTCTCTGAAAGACAGTGAGAGGGGAAAAACAGCAGATTGGACATGGCTGGGAGCACTTCCCAGCCTGCAAAGAGGTCTCTTCTGTAGATAGATAGAGCAAAGTAGCGGCTCAGGAAAATCCTACCCTGGGACCTAGAGCAAATCAGAGAGACATTTGTGCTACCTCCCTAATCAGCTAACCAGTCTGCCGTAGTAACAAGACAGGTCTAAGTTTCACTGAAATTCCACCCTAGAGATTTCTATGTCCCTATATTGTAACACAGACATAGAGATAGATCTGTGAACATTTTTATGAACAATGCAGTTAAAATCTATACTCATTGTCCAGTGGCTACAGTTTACACATTAGCAAGTGTTTCCTTCCTCTACACACATAAATAATGAGAACCAGGAGTAGGAGGGGAAAGAGGTAAGAGTTTGGGATCTTTTTGTGAGTAGGAAGGATTGAGGCAAAAGAAGAGAAATTCTCTCCTGAACAAAATGTTTTGTTCCCTTAAGGGTAATGCTTACCCCGTCTGGTGTCACCTGGAAGTGGGTTCTTTCCAAGGAGTTTCAGGTTTCAATTTCCCATATTCACCAGATGGGAAATTGTACCCAGAACACTAGGTGGAGACATTGTTTTCATGTGTGTTCTTCTGGACAGGCAAAATTCTGATGTCTTGTTTGACCCAGAGATGGGGTTTGTATCCCTCATCTAAGATGACTTCCATGTCTTTGGCATCACAAACACTCATATTCTATGGGCTCAACTTGAAAGTTATTAGTTATTGGATAGGAGAGAAAGGTTGAGATAGACTGGGGCTAAAGGCATTTTCAGAATGTCTCTTTTTCTCTCTGATATTTGGAAGAATCACACCTCCAAAAAAGGGAAAGTACAAAGTGACAGAAAAGATCAGAAAGTCTTCTCATGGTCATGGTGAATTAGTGAGACAATTTAAAACATGAGTCCACACTCTAAGATTGGAAAGCAAGAATGGAGAATCTCAGGAGCTAAGATGGCCTCCTCACCAGGGGGAGATCAGACCAGAGAGGAAACTGAGGCAGAGCACGCTCAACATTCACCTGTAGAGTGCAGAGGGGGATCAGGCCAGACTGAGTCAGTTACACCTGTCTTCCAAGTCTTAAGAATGGCTTTCTGGCCTATTGCCCTTTAACTGGCAATTGGAGTCCCATAATTTATTAATGGGCATACATATTAACTGGATACAAACCAGATTTCCTGAAAAAACCATTTACAAATTCACATTTTGGTTAGTATCAAAGTCCATTAGAGGATGCTCTTGCATTACTTTTCCCTTGCACCGCTTTTCTGAGATAAGACGAGTCACAACAGTCAAACAAGTCAAACTGATCAAGCAAGGAACACCAGTAAACTCAGCAACTGGTAGGTCTATACAAAAACAAGAACACAGTACACTCCCTGAAAAAATAAAAATATCCCATCAAAGAAACGTCATCATCTTCCCATATTGCCAACTTAAATTTATCATCATTTGACAAAAAATGCAAGGCATAAAAAGACAAGCATAAAAAGACATGAAAACTGGCAAAAAAGAATGACAAATTCTGATTCCCTCAATGAGTCACAGTCCTAAATCTCTGAGACAAACAAAACCTCTTCCCTTCTTACAATTCTCTCAGTGGGATCTGCAAAATGATCTATAGGAGAAATAAATGTAACTCCAGCTATGAGAAGTCAGACATGCCAGTTTTGTGTTTCCCAAAACTGAAGAATGAATTCTAAGGAACAAAGTCTAAGAGTAGGAAAACTGAACTGCACGTGGTGGTGCACACTTGCGATGCCAGCTCTCAGGAGGTTGGGGCAGAGGATTGCTGTGAGTTCAGGCCAGTCTGGGCTGCAAAGTGAGTTCAACGCCAGCCTGATCTGCGTAATGAAATCCTACCTCAAAAAGACAAAATATAAAAATAAAACAAACAAATAAAAAAAAGAAAGAGTAGGAAATTGTATTGCAAGAGATAGTTTCTGACATACAGGAGGAGATCTGAAAGTGGGTTGTCACAGAGCCTGCATTTTTGAGAGTTTTATAGAGCAACTGTCTATACAACATGGGTCAAATTATAATCAAGAAGATTATAAGTATAGCCATTTATCCTATATATACCCAAGAGTAGCAAGGGCATAGGGATATATCATTAACCTTGGTCAATAATCTATAGTTTTAGTCTTTTCTTTACTCCTAGTCTCAGGAGTGTTGGTGGGTAAGAGAATATAGCCACCCCTAATGAGATAATGGTTTATTGATAAGGCAAAGCTCAAAGGGGTGGTATTAAATAATCTCAAATTTTTGCTTATCTCTTAAGGAAGTATGTAAATCTGGCCATTGTGATTTTAATCTTCTTTAAATGAGCCTCCAGACACAGTTTTGATGTATTCTCTGTTCTGCATTGATTCCCTGGAGGGCCCAGGCCTCTCTGACTGCCTATAATATTTCTACCTAATTTAGCTGTCCATAACAATGCTATTGTGAAAGATGTGTTTTCTGTAAGTAATTTCTCTTTCTGAATTTGATATTCATGTACAGGAATGCTATTGATTTTCAAGTGTTGACTTTGTATCCCGCTATAGGCGCATGCAGGGACTGCAAGCCACTGTTCTGCTGAAAAAGGCAGGTCTCTGCATTCTTAAATCCAGCTTCAGTTAAGAATTACAGAGGCTATGTTTAAAGTACAGCAAGATGTCTTATTTGAAAGAGTAAAGGAGGAAAACAGTGATAACAGACAGCTGCTCTGGATGAGCAGGGAGAATGCAAAAGGGAACTGTTCCTGGGCTCTGGACATCACCGTTTAATAAGCTCTATTTCCCCATGTAGGCCCCTGAAGTCCGATTAGCTCCCTGGCTCCCTGGTTTGTCTTTCATCCTAACCTCGCATTTCTTCTGGAAATCCAACTTTGGATTCCACACTGGTTCCTTGGGTTTCATATGGAATGCCATGTGACCTTTCCCTGTTCTTTGATAGAGGCTGAGACTATGGGTGGGAGCCTTATGGACAGGTAGTTTAGGCTTAAGGATTAATTAAAGGGTATGTTTGCAGTACTTACATTAGTATCACTAATTTGGATCTTCCCAGGCCTGAGTTTCTTCCTTTCTTTGCCTTTGTCTTGTAATTGCTGAGGTCCAGCTGCCTGTGTCTTTGAAGTTTGGTCAATGAGGATTTTATGCTATCTTCTCCCTCCCTATGGGGCCCCTTATCCCTACACTGACTACTGTGCTGCCAAATTTGATTAATCAATCTAAGAGTCAGTCTATGGATGGAGTTTTTGGTGTCTTCTATGTAGAGCATCATATCAAGAGCAAATAATGATAATTTAAGCTTTTCCTTTTATATCTCTATTCTTTTTATGTCTTTCAACTAATTTCTCGACTAATTTTTTTCAGAACTATATGTTTTTCAGAACAGGGTTGATGATAGTGGGCATTTTTGTCTTATTCTTAATCATACAGTGAAAGCTTGTACTTTTTCACCACTTAGTATCATGTTGGCTGTTGGTTTGTAATACATGGCTTTTATTGGATTGAGATATAGACCTTCTATTCTGATTGCAGGATTTTTATCATGAATGTATGTTGGACTGTGTCAAGTGCATTTGTATAACTGTTGAGATGACAGTGTGATTTTTGACTTTGCTTACGTCAATGTGTTGTATTATATTTAGTGAATTGTATATATTGGAATATTATTTCATCACTTAAAAGAATCCAACATGATCATGGTGTATAATCTTCTTAATGACTTGCTGCATTCTGTCAGCCAGTATCTTATTGAAGATTTTTGCAAGTATATTCATTAAAGAGATTGGCCCATAGTTCTATTTCTTGGTTAAGTGCTTTTCTGATTGTGTATTAGAGCAGTGCTTGCTTCCAGGAATTAGTTTGGAAGTGTGGCTCCTCTTCTGTGGCTTTTTATGGATAGAACAAAGAAGCAAGAATAAAAGACAATAGGAGAATGTCTGTTTGGCGATTCATATCAGGGATGGAGGAAAGTTGATTGAGACCACTATGAAGCAGCCCTGAGCAGGACTTAAAGTAACTAACTGGCTTTTTATGTTTCCTTGTGAATCTGTCCAAAGCCTAGGCTACTTGTCTGGAAGTGGACAATGGACTCATAGTAAGTGAACCTCTGTGAGTCACTAATTTCTACTAAAACCTGTAATGGCAGAGGAAGCCAGAAAGCCACAAAGGATAAAACACAGCCAAGGACACCTGGATCTGGTTTCCACTAGATAAAGACTATAGCCTCAGGCATCTCACTCCTGGATGGATTAACTTAATCCTTACTAAGGGTTAATTTCATACCTTACTTGGAGAAGTCTTTGAGTAATTCTGCCCTTTGTGACTACATCCCTCCCTTTTTCTGATAGCCAAATAAATGTGGGCTACCCAGAGGAGGTCTTGGTCTTAGCTTGGAGAGAATCTCAAATTCTGTGAGAGGGCTCTGATCCTCCTCGAGTCCTCAAATCATTCCATTCACCTCTTTTTATTTATCCTTCACTGTACATTCATTCAGGAGGTTGTGGACCTGATCAGCCTGCAATAACTACAGGATATTATTAACTTGATAGACGGTCTGGGTGGTCTGTTACATTAATGGCCTTAGGGCTAATCTAAGTGATAAATTAGAATATATGGAGGAGAGGGTTAAAGAATTCATCCTTAAGGACATTTTTATTCTACTTGGACTTGTAGTCCTGTAGACTGTCTTTTAATCTCCAACAGTGCGTCACAGGAGGTTTTGGTCATGTGGCTCCTGTGCCCCTTACTTCTGCATATTCATGTCATATATACCTCTGGTCACTGCCCTCATAACATCCTACCCCTCCACTGGGTGAACAAAGTTTAGACAATATGAACCCAGGGACTCAATGAAATTAAAAACAGAATGAAGTACAGTTTCATAGACAGGCACCAGCACTCACGTCCTCAGCAGAAAGCGGTGACACAGGGAGAGAGAAGATTCCCCCGGTAGAGGCAAATTTTAGAATAATGATGGTGCTGGTGATGCTGATGGCAGTAATAACAGGCGTATTTCTCCCATGCACAAGAGGAACACGATATGTGAGCTATTCTCTGCCTACAGCTGTGGGCCTCCTCCCACAGAGAGAAAAGGAACCGAAGGAGGGGAGGAGAAGGAGGCAAACACTGGCTGGGGAATACATCAGGGGACAATTGGATGGTAGCTTACTCCTAGGAGCCAGGAGACAGGGAATGTCCTCTTTGGGTCTCTGTGGGCTAAGGAGAAACGGGTAACATTTAGAATATGGTATAGTGGCATTTAGGACATATAGTAGGAAAGAAAATCTTGTGAAGGAAAGACAGAGCTTTGCCATGCATTCTCTGCAAATTGATCAAGAGAATGGAATCCTGAGAGCTCTGCATTGGTTGTGCCTGGAGCTCAAACCCCAGGACACGAGTGAGAAGAAAGCAGTCATTTTCAAGCCTCATCTCCACAGGGGACAGCTGCACAGCAAGCTGAACCAGACAGTGACCACAGTGCAGAGGGAGCTGTGCGGGGGACCTGGGTTACTACCATAACCAAGCGTGGATAAAATCTAGGAGGTGCAATAAACATTGTGAAAGGGAAGGAAACTGCTCAAAAGGAAAGAACAACTGGCATGAGGAAAAAGAGAAGACAGGGAAAATACGTATATATGTATACACAGGGTAGGTAACATAGATGTACTACTGACTTTTGTTGCTCTATTGAAAGGAACAGTTAATGTTTAAGTGTAGGATCAATCTTACATGTCGATATTTGTTTATCTGAGTGTCTAAATTGAAGATATCAATAGCACCATTGCTAATTTCCTATCATCTTGTCTGAGATTTTGTATTGCTTGTATTGCTTATGTGTTATTTTCTAAATATATTTGTGTTTATTAAGATGTTTTTGTTCTTTTATCTTTAAAATAAAAAAAAAGAAATAGAATAGAAAAAGAAAAACAATTCTCCAAAAGTCTTTACTCCTATTGCTATGATTACTTTGGCTATTGTAGTTATTGCAAATGCACTACTTTGTTGCATCTGGGCTATTATGGTTGCTTCTCATTGATGTTCTGTTATTGCTATTTTTGTTGTCTTTCTCCGTTTTCTTTTTCTTTTCTCTTTTCTTTCTTTACTCTTATTTAAGATTATTTTCCTCTGTTCCAATTGGCACACTCCCTTCCTTTTCCCCTTGCACTCCATGTCCCGATCCCTCACACATCCTAGTGTAAGGGGGTATTGACAAAAGGGTGAAGGGATTAAAGAAGTTTTAATATGTATGATTGACCTATGTTTAATTCTGTTGACGTTGTTAAAAGTAATAGAAATTCTCTTCTTAAAACAGTGTCAGGGGCCAACATAATTAAACTGAAAATCTTGCAGGAGTAAACAATATCTCTAGACAAATAAAGCCAAAAGACATGAACATATCACTGGAAAATAAGTTCACACAATGACAATATCTCCATTCTACTTAACTGCAAAGCCAAGCACCAAGAAAAAATATGTATATGTGTGTTACCTAATACACATACTCACACACAGAGGACACAGGGGAAGATGAGCAAAGAAAGGCCCCTGGGGTCTTCCAAGTTTCATAAAGCAGATCCAAGGGGCAGTGTTGGACAGCAAAGTAAATACTATTTAGCATAGTAGTATGATTGATTGAAGAGGAGGTAAAGAAACTTATCAAGTTCAGTGTGTGCAAACTTAAAAAATAATGGAACTAACATGCTGTTCATAATAACATGAACAATGTGGATGTGGGTGAAACAAAAAAAATGGAAGAGCTTTACCCAATGATTCCAAACATCAAATACTAATCCATAGAGATATGGATTCCTTAAAAAGGCATAAAAATATTGAAGATAAAAATTGTATAGAAATTTTAAATTGAAAAAAGGACTAACACGAGACAAGGTTTGTGAAATTGAAGAGCAAATGGCACGTCGTAGTACATTAGTCAGAGGGGCATTTCACATGATAAGAGGGCAAGAAACGCTCGTCCCATACCACTGGATAATTCTAAGAAGAGTAACCTGAGGCTAATTGGAGTTAGTTTAGATATAGTAGAAAACTTTCCAAGTATGAGGACAGACTTCAGTGCAAGGTATTTGAGCTTATAGACCACCAACTAACTATGATTAAAAAAAGAAACTCCTCATGACACATCTTACTCAAAACCCCAGAAGTCCAACAAAAAGAAACTTAAAAGCTGTCAAAAAAATCACATACAATGGCAACTCTGTCCGGATTACAGTAGACTTTCAACATGAACTTTAAAGGCAAGGAGATCTTGAAGTGAAGTGTTTGAAGCCCTCAAAGCATGCAAGTTCCCCCCAGACTAGTAGATGCTGCAAAAATTTTCTTTCAAAGTTGGTGGAGGAATAAGGACATTTTATGATAAAAATCAACTTTAAAGATGTATGAACACCAATAAGCACTGCAAAATATACTCAAAATTTTTGCAGACCAGGACAATAAAGCCAACAAACTCCAAAAGTTAGTTGGAATAATTGCCTCTAGCAAGTCAAGTGGTTAAACAAAAAAGGAAAAATAAAGGAGTCACCAGCAGAACAAGGACAGAATGACGGGAATAAATCAATAACTTTTAGTAGATGCTGGCAACATGAATGTCCTCTACTCCACAATTAAAAGTAACAGACTGGCAGAATGCACTACAAAACAGAATCCAATAGTCTGTTGCATTCAAGAATCTCCAGCGCAAAAAGAAACTGATAGAGTGAAAATCAAAAGCTGGAAAGCAATACTTTAAGTGCCAGGACCCTTGAAGCAAGACAGGGCCCTAATCTTATTTCAAGAGAAACTTCACGCTGAAATTTACCAAAACAGGCAAAGAATTTCGCCAAAAATTAGTTAAGAGAGCAAGCCAACAGGATGAGGTAACAATTGTAAAAATGTGCACCAAATATTGGAGCAGCTACCTTCACAAAACACCTACTGCTGGTCACAAAAGATTAAACACAGTCACATGGGCTGCCTGAATACTGCGCCTTCTCAAGCATATCAGGTGAACCAATAATCAAAAAAGAAACGTTAGAGCTGAGCCACACCCTTGAACAAATTTGCTTAATAGGTATCTACGTTGTGATTTCTCTACTACAACAGAATATATTCTTCTGAGCAGTACATGGAACTTTCTCCTAATGGACCCTATGAGTAATCCACAAAACATTCTTAAGTGCATGTAACAGAATCACAACCATCCCAGCTATAGTGTCATATCATTGTGCATTAACACTAGAAATCGGTCACAAGAGAAACCACAGAAAATTGATAAAGACCTGCACATTTGTTACACACCTGGAACCCGCAATGGGTCACAGTAAAAATGAGTAATAAATGAAGGCTGAAATGAAGAAATTTCCACAATCAAATCAGCATGCTCGTATAGCACAGAAAACCTATGGGACACAATGAAAGCAGCCCTAAGTGGAGAGCTTATTGCAGTCAATGCTCACATTAGAGAAAACAAAATGAGCTCAAATAAATAACCTAATGATGACTCTTAGCATACTGGAAAACACTAGCACTCCAGAGCAAACCTAATTTTACCAGATCACACGTGTCAGAGCAGAAATTAACAAAACTAAGACAAAGAAAAAAATAAAAAATTTGAAGAGTTCTTTTAAAGAATAAAGAAAACAGATAAACCCTTAGCCAAACTTACCTTATGAACAAGATAAAAGACCAGTGTTAATGCAATTAACAATAAACAAGAAAAACATCACAACAGGAACTCATTAAAAACCTAAAGATGATTAGCAACTATTACAAAAAATTGTACTCCAGAAATCTGGAGAATCCTGAAGAAATGAACAGATGCCTAGACGCATACAAGTTATCAAAACTGAAACAAGAAGTTATAAGAATTGTGAACAATTAAATAATAAGCAGTGAAATTGAGACAGTAATTTAAAAAACCCTGCCCACTGAGAAAAGCCGAGGACATGAAGAATTCTATAAGACTTATGAGGTTATAATACTAATACTCCTTGAGCTCTTTAGTGAAATTGAAAAGGAAGGAGTGCTTCCAAATTGCTTCCTGGAAGCCAGTAGTACTCTGATCACAAAACCAGACAAAGATCCAACTGAAAGGTAAAACTACATACCACTTTCTTTAATGAACACAGGTTAAAACAAATTTTAGATATGTTATTGACAAATAGAATGCCATATCACAGTTATCAAAATCATAACCAAGTAGGTTCATCCCAAGTTTGGAAGGATATTGCAAAGTACACAAAATAATAGTAGAATACTCTACATAAATTGAAGCAAGCACGAAATCATATGAGCATACCAATACATACAGAAAAATCTTTGGACAAAATCCACCATAGTTTATAATAAAAAGTCTGAAGAAAACAGATATATAACCAAAGAAGTGAAAGATCTTTGCAATGGAAACTCTACTACTTTGGAAAATGAGAACAAAAGGGTCATCAGAAAATGGAAAAATATCCCTTGTTCCTTTTCAGGCTGAACCAATACAGTCAAAATAACCAAATCTAATATACATATCTAAAGCAATTGCAATCAAACTATTGTTAGGCTTTCTCACAGAACTGTAGAAAACAACTGTGAAATAAATTAGAAAGCATAGGCCAGCTAGCATGGCCAAAGCAATGCTAGGGCAATGAGAGCAAAGCAAAGACACCTAAATCCCAAATGTGAATTTACAGTACAAAGCTACAGTGGTAAGTACAGCGATGGTACCAAAACAGACACGTGAATCAACGCAACATAGCTGAGGATACAGGAACAATGCCAGACACGTTCCACCACCTGATCTTCAACGAAGTAGAAAACACGTACATTAGAGGAAAGATCACTTCTTTAGCAAATGGCGCTGGGAAAATGGACTAGCTCCATGAAGCATATTGAAGCTAGAGCCATTTCTAAGCAGGTACTAATGCTAAAATGGCTCGAAGATCTAAATATTACAACAGAAACACTTAACCTACTGTAGGAACACACATGTAAACTCTTGAAATCATAGGTGTAGGTAAGAACTTCCTGCACAGAAGTCCAGTTGCTCAAAACATAACAAGAAGCAGAAATAAATGAGATCATATCAAATTAAAAAGCTTCTGTACAACAAAGAAGACAAGGAATAAAGTAGAGGAATAACCTACAGAATAAAAAAAATTCTTGCAACAACTTGGACAGGGGATTAATATCTAGAATGCAGAAAAAAATAAAAAAATTGGATTCACCCAAAACTCAATCAAATAATGGCAATTAAAATGAATAGACAATTCTCAAAGAAGAAAATACAAGCAGCCTATAAATTCATGAAAAAACATTCACCATCATTGACCACTGGGAAAATAAAATTTAAAGCAACATGGATATTTGATCTTTCCAAGAAAGAATGACATTCCTCAGTTGATGGACATTTGGGTTGTTTCCAAGATTTGCTTATTTGTTTACTGAAGCTCTGTATTATTTCTAATGGTTTTCTTTATTACTTGTTATTGTCCTTGATTGTTTTCTCAATCTTGCATTCTTACGTCTAGTAATCTGAGCTACTTCATTGAAGATAACAATAAACAACCATTTTTAATTCCTGTCCTCGTGTTTTGACATCCTGTATTGTTTTTACTGTTTTCCTATTATTTATTTTTGTCCTCAAAAACATTGTTGTTATTTTTTTCTCTCTTTAAAATGAAAATAGAAAGAATGGCAGTTATCAAAAAGTCAAATAATAAATGCTGGTGCAGAGGCAGTGCAGAAGCTACAGGCCCTCTACACTGCTGGTGAGAACGTGAAATAGTACAACGATTATGGAAGACAGTATGAAGAGTTCTCAAAAAAACTAAAATGAGAATTTCATTCATCCTAGCTATTCCCTTTCTAGACATCTTTCCAAAGAGTTAAGCAGATCATATTATACTGTTTTTAGTAGTATGGTTCCTTATAGATTAATCTTGGAAGAAACTACATGTCCATGACAGGTGAAAAAATAACAAAAATACTTAGCTATACTCAAGGGAACACCACTCCGTTAGGAGAAATAACAAATATGAATCAACTTTAGGAAAATAAATGCAACTTGAAAACAACGTTCAATGAAACAATTCAGATACATAATTTTGAATAATGTATGGGTTCTCACATATGAGAAAGCCAAAGAATAAATAAACAGCAACATAACAGGAAGATAAAGAAAGAGGAAGACAGATCTTTGGTTAATGGGAAGGGATTCAAGGAAGCGAGGCAGAGGGGAAAGGGGGAAGGGAGGGCTTGAATCGAGCTGTGCTGTGTGCGGGCACTGGCCGCCCTCTGGGAACGGGATCATTACCTGCTTGTTATGGTTTATACATTGTATCAACTTGGGAAGTACAGAGGTTTGGCAGAGTGACTCACCAGGAAGCCAAGGTGCTTACTTTGTACACATCCTGAGTCTGTGGAAGAGGAGGGCAGGGAGATTGTGTGAGAGGTCCACGCCCCCTGGGTTGGGGTAGCTTGTTTACAATGTAAGGGAAGGACAGAGGCTGCTTGCAGCCATTCCGCCCTTTTGCTGGTTGTTTTTGCTGTGCTCTGCTGCCATGAGCATTTGCCCTCTGCCATGTGCCACTCTGCCTCTGAGCCAGCCAAGTATGGACTGAAACCTCCACAAACTGTAAGCTAAATAAATTTTTCCTTCCTTCATTTTGGGTGTTGGGTATTTTGTCTCAGCAACGAGAGAAAAGTAACCAAGACAGTGCTGCAAACAGGAAGAGAACATGGAAGGACAATGCAGGAAGGGGACCTAGAGCTGTAGGCAGGGAGGCAAAAGGGGAGTGAAAGGGGAATGAAGATTATTTAGATTTGCCAAGTACATGTACCCGTGCCTTAAAGAGAACGTAAACACTACTATTGCAAGCATGTACTAATGAAAAATAAATTTAAAAGACTTTGTTTAGGTTTTGATAGATTGTATTTCAAGGCCTGTGGGGTGTAATATTCTATAAAATCTTATTGTTTTCATTAATTCTTTCATTCTTTAGTTTTGTCATATATCCTTTTATCTATTCTAAAACAAAACAATTTTTTGGAGTTTGTTTCAACCCTTGCAAGCTCTCAGCATCCTGGAGGCTCAATTAGAGTTCTACACACATGTGCTCAAAAACTGAGATGGAAAAGATACAATGTTGTTTCCTTCCTCTAGATTCCTTTGGTGTGTGTCCTCTTACAAATTTCTTCCTTTCTAAGTGGTCATCCTTTTGTTTTAACACATTTCTGCATCATACAGTGACTCATCCTATCACTGCAGAGCTCGCAGCTGGGTGAGGTAGGAGTGGACAGAGGTGGAGAGGTCAGTAACTTAGGACAGCAACACTGCATAACGTGGTCCTCCTGTCTCCCTCAGCTTCCTTCCTTAACAGTCAAATTATCCAAGATTGAGGGAAATTTAGGAGATTGAGGATATTAAATTGAGATATGCTCTTTCTTTTGTTAGACCCAACTAGACAGATAACTTATTGTGTGAGATCGAATGGGAAGAATTGGACACTGACCAGAAGGTTAGGAGTCCACAGGGATTTAGAGGTAGACAAATTTGTCAGGTTTATAGGACATTAAGAGTAACATTATTTTTCTATATTAAAAACAGCCACTGGTATAATCCATTTTAAACAGTTTTTATTTCATTAGGGCAACAATTATATTACATAAGGTTGATCAGTTTAAGTGAACAATATAATGACACTTAGAATTTTCATAATGTGCCAGCAAATTTTTTGTCCAGTTCTAAGTTTCTTGCATCATTCTGAAAGGAAATTTCCTTTACAGACTTGAGCCACTGTCCTTAGCTGCTGCTGTCAGGAAAGCCCTCCCCACAGAGGGACTGAGAGCTCCGCGCACCTTTGTTCTGCTACTTTGTTTCTAATTGCCAACATGTTCCAGTAAATAATCCCTAATTGTCCAATTTAAAGTGAAAGGAAACTACAGAATGATGGAAGAACATGAGTTCCAAGTAAACTGTCCTTATAGAAACACAGGAGTTTTATATCAGTCTTCAGTGACATTGTGTTTCAGTGTTTTGAGATGAAATTGTTCCCAATATTTTATCAAATAGGTGTTTGCTCTGTACATGCATGGAGTTGCATCCTTAAGTAAAGTGTTGAATCAAGTGATGCCACAAAGTATGAAAAAAACTTTAATTTTCTAGTTCAGCTGATATCAAGAAACTGTTCTTATGGCCTTAACAAATATAGTTCTAACAAAAAATAGAACATAGGCTTCAATCATGCTAGCATGCCAAGTTACTGGAGGCTTTTATAGACTCCACATTTATTTTCAGGGTGTGGTAATTGTAGGGTGCACTAATGTTTTAATCTCTATCTGCTCACCTGATCACAGAGACGAGTTTGTAGGGTTTTTTCTTGTGGGTCAACATAAGGAATAATATATTAAGATTTGGATTTTGATTTATATGAACACAAAAGTCCAAATTCAGCCTGTGGACCTTTGCTTTCGTGGTACACAACTCTTCCCTGGGAATAAGAAACACTTAGCTCAGGGGTAGAGCATTTGACTGGAATATGAGATACTTGCACATCAAAGCATAATGACCAGTTGGCTACATTTGTTTTGTGTGTGTAAAATTCTTTAGAGAAAAGTAATGCCTATTAATGGTACAAAATTTGGGCATTTTTTTCTGATCTAAAAGTAAATATATAAATAAACAAAAATGTGAGTTTCTAACTCAAATCACCTAAGTAACTGGATGGTTACTAATATGCTTTTCCAGAATATGCTCACACCGAGGTGGGTAAAATGCCTTTGACATAATCAGTTCCACTACTGAGCATAGGACCATGCATGAACACACAATAATCACCCAAAAAACAGTAAAAGACAAGGCTTTAGAAACATTCAAGAGAGACTGCTATAATTACCTCTCTATTATGTATCTTTTTGTTGTTGTTTTAGTTTAGTTTAGTTTAGTTTAGTTTTGTATTTTTTTTTTTGGGGGGGACATGATCTCATTATGTAGTTCAGGCTGACCTTGGTCTCATTATGTAGCCCAGGCTGGCCTCAAACTTCCGATCATGCTCCTGCTTCAGCCTCCTGTGTGCTGGGAATACAAGCACGCCTGGATAGCTGGCTATTTCAGTAGTTTTGAGTGGCAGCATTTGTAGTGTGAGTACCTGCCTACCCAGGGAGCAGAGCTGATCTTGTTCTGAAGGTGTGGTGTTTGTTTGACCTTTCTTTGGGTTCTCAGAATATTTGATTCAGGCTTCACTTCTGTCCCTCCTATCTCACAAGATTCTCAGTGTGTTGCAGAGGCTATACAGAGAGCATCACTCAAAAAGCATTGATTCAAGGGCAGAAAGCTTGTCTAGAATGAGTTAGAATGTGGGTTCAATCCTCAGCATTCTAAATATCAGAACACACACACACACACACACACACACACACACACACACACACACACAAATGAAAATATTGGAAGCGAAGTAAAGAAGTTTCAGCCTCTTGGGGCAAAAAACAGACACACTTAAAAGCCAGGTCTAGAGAGCTGGGGAATGGACTGGAGATACAGCTCAGCAGTGCAGAGCCTGCCTGGCAAGTGCAAGGTCCTGAGTTCAACTCCCAGAACCTTTTGGAAATAGGACTTTGAAAAATTTCTACATATAGTGGTAAGTGTAGAAAACTACCCACACTACCAGGGGTGATTATATGCACAACATGTCTGGCTCTTGATATGATCAGTGAGAGAAGGCTAAGACACACTTGAAGAAGATAACATGTCTCGGCCTTGAAACGGTGTCTGACAGCAAAACAGCATGCAAAAATATGGATGCTCTTAGTAATAAATTTAACTAAAAAGATGTCAGACATGTACATTGAAAATTTTAAACACCTGTTAAGGGAAATCATATAAGAATTTAAAAATATAAAATTATTCATGCATTGTTATTGGATGAGTTAAAATTGTGGAAATACTGTCCTAATTATCTATAAATTCAAAGAATATCCTGTCTAACCTCAATAGACTATTTTTTGAAGAAAAGAATAACCAATCTTAAAATAAATCAAATTTCTCAATCTCAAAATAGGCTACAAAGCTATTGTCATCAAAGTAGTGCTCCACTGACATGATAAATATTTAGAACAATAAAATTGAATTAACAGTTCATAAGCAACGAGTTATATGCGTAGTGTATTATTTTTTGACAATTTATTGAAAGTAGTTTTTCAACAAACAATTGTGGATCAACTAAATACATACAAACATTGGCTCTTATAAAACTTACATACAAATGGATCAATGACTTATATGCAAAGATTAAAACTATAAAAGAATTTTAGAAAAAAACATAATAAATCTTCATGGCCTTGGATCTGGCAATAGTTTCTTATGTTTGATGCAAAAAAAGATGTAAAGAAAATAGTATGTTAGACTTCACCAAATTAAAAAATGATACAGCAAAGGAATAGAAGAAAATATTTATGAACCATATATCCCATCATAATTTAATATTTGAGATATAAAAATTAGGTTTTCAACTTGTTCACGCAAAGATAAACCTTATAAAAATGACCAAAAGGACCTGAAGAGACATTTCTACAAAGAAATGGAGTTGGTCAGTAAGTACATGTGACAGTGATCAAAGCCTTTAGTCATCAAGAAAAGGCAATCAAAAACCACAATAAGATTCTTCTTCAGACCCACTATGATGGCTTAGTTTTAAAAAGACAAAAAACCCTTGGAAAACTAGATAATCTGGAAACTTCATGAACTGAAAATACCACAATCACACTGAAAAATGGTTTGGCAGCTCATCTGCATGCTAAACATTGAATTATAAAATGCAGCAATTCTCCTTTTAGGTATACAATCCAAAGCACTGAAAACAAGTATTCAAACAGACACACTTATACATGGAATGTCATAGCAGCACTATTCACAACCAAAAGGTGAAATAATTTAAATACTTATTTTCAAGTGAAAGGGTAAACAAAATGTGGAATAGCCATACAGTATCATATTATCACCCGGGCAAAGGAATAAAATGTGGATCCATGCCAAAATGTGGGTGAGTCTGGAAAATATGATAAGTGAAAGATGCCAGATACAAGACCACGTGTTGCACACTAGTTAAAGAAAATTTACAAAACAAGCAAATCTATGGAGAAAGAAAGCAAATGAATGTATTGCGGAGGCTGCGATGAGGGTCAAAAAGAAGAGTGACTGTTTAATGAGGTCTCAGTTTTCTTTTATGTGGATGAAAAATTCTGAAACTAAATAGTGGTGATAGTTACTCAATACCAAAAATGCAGTTCATTCTACCGAACTGTACTCTTTAGAAAGGTAAAATGGTACATATTATGTCCCTGGTATTTTACCATGAGAAAATAGTGCTCATGTAAAAGTGATAACCTATTTTCTCATTTCTATTTAAAAACTAGCTATGTGACAGAATCTACACTACTGAATCTTCCTGTTAGCTCTGAATCTAAAAGGCGATCACCACGTGAGGTAAAAGAAACTAAGACTAAAACTCAGTCACTAACCTGAGAAAAAATTTGATTTGTTACTCAGAATTTATCATACCAGTTGCCAATGTAGCATAAGAAGGAGGGACAGAAGGGAGAGAGAGACAGAGAGAAAGAGAGAGAGAGAGAGAGAGAGAGAGAGAAAGCACCTGAAGAGTGAGGTGGTTCACATGCTCAAGGAAAGGAGCCGTATTACAGTTTGAAACTGGAACATTTATATTTTTTAAGTGGTGGAAAGCCTGAGACTAGTCCATTTTTTAGGTAGGGGTATTCTTAAGAAGTAAGTATTTAAATGTGGTTTGGGTTTGCTCATCCTGGTCTTTTGTGTTGGGATCAGGATCCTGCTTCTTACTTTCTCAATTAAGGCAATTTATAAACTTTTAGTATTCCTGACAAATTTTGAGTGTGGATCTGATAGCAAAGGGGTCTGAATTTAACCAAAAGAATGCTGACATGGATCACCCTGGATAAATTTAAGTGGTTTCTAAAAGTTGCAGTCTTCTTAAAAGTACAAATTTTAATTATCATTTCCTGGATTTCTTTTACCTGTCTTTCCTTCTACCTCAATGTGATTTCATTTATGCAAACTTAGCTTTGACAAGTACAAATAAAGATACTACATATTTTCACATTTCACACAAAAATTCCCATCATACTAGAGTATTTACAAGTATTAGGAGCCAAAGTAGTATTATAAGGTATAGGTATATGAATATTAGTGTTTGTAGATGTGTTTATATGTGCATATAACATTTATAACATGTACAAATGTAGGTGCCTATACTTTCAAATTTTTTCAAGGAATTCTCTATTGGGGTTATTTTTCTAGATCTACATCTTGAAATTAAATAAAATTCATGTATTTAAGCAAAGGTAATTATTAAATATTTAATTAAATTCATGTATTTAAGTAAAACATGAAATGAAAAACATTCATATATTTTAAGTAAAGGTGACAGTCAGCACAGTCTAACTTCTGTAAAAATCGTTCATCCAGAAAACAAGTACATACATAATTTTCTCTTAAACTATTCCTAAAATGATAAAACACTGGCTTATAAATTCTCCATGTATGGAAATGTTTTCATGGCACAGGGCAGAAGTTTTGAACCAGAACTTAGTCTCAGGCAGACAGTTCCATAAAGATGACACTACATGTGATGACTGACTTGATTGTGTTGACTTGTGTTAGAAGATACACACTTACGCATAGATACTGTTTTTGAGGCATGTGTGAGAGAATTTTAGGAAGAGATTAGCACAGCATTTGACTCAATAGACTTACTAAAGATTTATATTCTTCCATCATGTAATGAATTGATGGCTTGAGTAGAACAAAAAATTCATTGTTTTCTTGAGCTGGAACAGTTGTACTCTCCAGTTCTCAGACACCAGAGGTCCTGGCTCTGGAAAGCACAAATCCCAAGACTCACAATGACAGTATCTCCAGCCCTTGGGCCTCTGAACTAAGCCTGATTTATAACAATAGCTCCCTGGGGTCTTTTGCTACATGTGTTACAGGGCTTCTCTCCTTTCTAGCCATAACTACATTAGCCAGTGCTCATAATCTCTCTTCATCTCTCTCTCTCTCTGTATCTTATTTACATTGCCCTGGAGAATCTAATATATTACCTATCTCAGACACACAGGGTCTTTGTGAGCAAAAAGAATTATTATAAAAAATTTCCTTTCCTCTGTATGTTTCCTCATAACCAGAGCCATTGTATGCCCTGGTAATATAATATAATAATACAGTATAATTCATTGTATATAATCTGCCCTCTTTATTACTGTGTTTTTCATATGAGTTTGGACTGGTAATGCCTAGAAATAGAATATGTTCAGAGGCAGAAATAGAATATGAATTACAATTAAGTAAAGACAGAAAAACAAATAGACGGGCATTGAAGAACAGACCCAAGAAAACCAACTATTACGAAGTAGATACTGTGTGATTGCTTATTTTTAAACTATTATCTAATCTCTCTTCAGGGATCTACAATGAATATGTAGTGAGTGATTGTGTACAATGAGTAGGAGACAGAAATATGCAAGAGGTTTTATCCGTTAGAAGTCATGAGAACTCTTAGAATTAACACTAGATGGGCACATAGAATGATCAGGCCGAAAAGTCGTGCAGTCTGAGTCACTGCTCCTGTTGCCTTCTGTGCAACCTTATCTTTGGTAATTAGTTGCAGATGATGCAGAGCTACACTAAGCTGACAGGTGATATCGTGCGGTAGCTACAGTGCATGCACTCTTTTGAGAAACTTGATATAAAGCTCATCAGTGAAGTGTCCACTTTCCACCAGTCCGAGACTTGCTGAAACAAAATGTAGTTGATTCTCATGAAATAAAGCTGGCTGGAAGTATGTGAGTGATTTAAAAACTGTATATAACAAGGAAAACACAAGTGTGCGAGGATACCTAACTCAGGCCACGCTGTAGCTCCTGACACTGACCCAGACCTCCTGTGATACTCATATATAAACACTGAAAAATCCATGAAACAAACATTTTACATATCTAATATCTGAGGGAGTCTCACCGTTATTCTTAAAACAAAGGAAACAAATACTGCAGACACCAGCCTTGCCTTGAATTTTTGCTTATAGGGACTTTCTGGCTTGTATGTAGCATAGAGAAAGGATTAAATATGAACCTTCAATCTTTTTGAGATAAGGGACAGTAGCTTCAGTAACCAAGGCCTTGTAGGAAAGGTATAATAGGAAAATTAATCAGTAGTCCACAAACAGACAAAATCTTGACTTTTAATTTTCCTTGATGAAGGTACTAATGCTGTTCAAAGGCGGAGAGAACGAAAGTGCTCTTAACAAATGGTGCCAGATGATTTAGCTGCCTATATGGAAAAAGATATCTCAATACATACCTAAGATGTGATATAACATTATGTAAAATAATAATTGTAGAGGAGGGGACAGAAGTTTCCCTGAGATGTTTAGAAGCCAGTGAAGGCAAAAGATGGGGAGAAACACAGATGTGGTAAGAATCAGGGCTATGTTCAGACCCTACAGCTTTAGATGCACCCAGTACACCTGCAGCAAATGCTCCAGCACTTGGTGAAATACAGAATATTTCTGTCATCTTTTCACAAGTGATGAATTCTTAGAATTCAAAAAGCTACAAACACATTTTGGTAAATAGTTCGGTGTCCTCTCACTGTCAAATATAAACTAAAATGCAAAATAGTATTTTCTATTCTGTGCAGGGGAAAGGGATGGATTGATATATAAAAACTTAATGTACATGTGCAAGTAGCATATTGTATCACTAGTGTAAGAACCTTAAAGTGGGAATATAAATTAGGAGATATGAAAGGAAACTGCTCAAAAGTAAAGAGCAAATGGGATGAGGGGAAGGAGAAAAGGAAGAAAGGGATAATTATGTACGTGCATATGTATATCCAGGATGGCTAACATGGTTGTACCACTGACGGTGTCACTTTATTGTAAGGAATAGTTAATGATTGGTTGTTTGATCAGTCTTGTATGTCTGTATTTGTTTTCCTGAGCATACACTTTGAAGTTCTCAATATGTAATACAATGACCATTGTTAATTCCCTGTCACCTTGTCTGTAATTCGGTTTTGATTGCACTGTCTTGTGCTACTTTGTGTCTGTTTTTTAATGTTTTCATTCTTTTACTTTTAAAATAAAAAACTTACTGTAGTAACTCACTTTTCCATATATGTTAATGTATTTTCTGTTTATAATACCTAAGCTTATAAAAATAACACAGAAAAAAAAGACTAGGAAAAATTATGTTTCTAACACATTTAAATTGTGAAGATATAAAAATTTTTCAAGGATTATATTTTATCTGAATACTGCATTTTAACTGGCTTTAAAATTGTAACACATCACATAAATGGTATTTCCTAGGTATGCACTACAGTATATCACTGCAGTGGTTATCTGAAGTCTGGATATTGAGTCATCTCACATGTGGAGAATAGGAAGGTTGTGGCAAGACTGTCGTTTCAATTTTGAGAATTTTCTTGTGACTACAAGGCAAGTAACAGAATAGAAAAGTTTGACTTTAAGCTTTGGACATCTTCACAGTGTAGTGTTTTAGTGAGTTCTTAAATATAGCTCTTGTAAATTAGGTCCATTTAGTGATTTTTCAGAATGTTTGTGTGTGAATTAGTTCAGATAAATTCCCGTTACTTGCTCTTGATCAGTAAAAACTACAGGGAAATAAAAATACATATCAAAACATGGAAAAAAGGTGTAAACATAAATGAGATAAATTTGATAAAGAAGTATTTCAAGATTAAAACATGATCAAGACACCTTAAATTAAGATTGAAAAAAGCTAAACTAATATATTAACAAAATATATGTGTTATAACTGACTTATTTCCAGAAGCATAAAAAAACTTTTGCATTCATCAACAAGAAAGCAAGTACCCATTAAAAAATAAGCAATAAGAGACTGCCAGGAGGATGGCAAGCGGGTAAGCAGCAGAGAAAGATCCTTTTGGAGATTCACCACCAAAACACTAGATTATGCCAATATCAGAAAGACAAGAAGGAGAGAAATGGATTCCCTGGCCCCAGGAAGTTATAGAAATGAGAGATGAGGCCAGCAGAAAGACCAAATTGCACCTCTCCTGGAGAAGTGGCTCGGGCAGCTGCCAAAGCACAACTGAATCTGTGGGCTGAGACCGGAGAGGGAGCAGTGACAGCAAGGAAGTGCGGTGGAGACCTCAGTGCGCTGACTCCAAGAACAGAGCAAGCAGCGGCAAAGGGTCACAGCCTTTTCCACCAGCCACGCCAGCCTAGCAGCGTTCGGACCTGCCCTTTCCTGCCGGGCTGCTCCTTCCTTGCCCTTCGCTTGTTTCCTCAGCACATCCAGATGTCCCGAGGCTCCACGGCACCTCCCACTTCCTACTGGAGACCCCGTCTTGCTCACCAGTGTGAGCTGGGAAAAGGAGTCCAGCAACATGGAGTTGAACTTGGGTGGTATGAGCTGCGGGGTGGGGTGCAGAGCCACTGCCAGGTTCCGCTGTGGATTACAGACCCACCACGAGTGCGCTCCAGGCGTGGACAAGACACAGCCCGCAGCTTCCATTTGTGGAGCTTTTGCTTCCTGGATGTGCACAGACATTACTGTGCAGTGTCCCACTGGGTCTGCTGTGGGGAACATGCAAAAGCGACATCAAGTGGGAACCTACCCAGAGCACAGGCGAGGCCGCCATAAACCGCATAGGGACAACACGGGGCGAGGGGGGTGGGAGTGGAGAAGCCACAGGGTCCTGCGGGGCCATGTGGTTCTGCTGCACAGGGCTCACAGAGACACCTCGGGACCCGTATCCCCACCCCCACTGTAAGACCTCTCTCCCTTCGCCACTGCCCTGAGAGCAGCCTTCCAAGATCCTACACATTGACCTAGAAGAGGAACAGCAGCCACAAGTCAGGGAGAGTGGCCAGGTCAGTGACATAACTGGAAGGCTGAGGCTTGCTGCTAATATGAGCACTGAGAGGGTCTCCACACCGCTTGCAAATATGAACTTTGTATCAACCCACAGGGACAAGATGTATGGAAAACAGCAGTCCTGGAGATGGAGAGATGACAATATACTCGAAGACCTGAGAAATTTCTCCAACTGTCTTCCAAAACTAAAAAGTAAAGTTAGTATACACCCTCAACTACCACAGGGAGCACGAGTGGGAGAGACCTCACACTACCTAAGTCCAGCATCAAAGGATTTGTCGTAATGAGAATTCAAACCCTCACAGAGAACATTTTAAAACCTCGCCAGGAAAAACTGGGAAGCTTCTTCTGGGAAGATGGCTACCAGGTAAGCAGCAGAGAAAGATCCTCCCAGAGGATCGCCACCCAGACACTGGAATATAGCAACATGAGAAAGACAAGGAGGAGAGAAATGGGTCTGCTGGACCCAGGAAGGATCTGAAATGAGAATTGAAACCCTCATAAAGGACAAATGAGACCTCTCCTGGAGGAAAGGCTCGGAGGGCCACCATGGCACAGTTGGAAGAAGAGGTGGTGGAGAAGGAGGGAACCAGCCCTCACACCTTCAGCCCGTTCCCTCATTCCAGCACTCACAGCTTCAGCTTTGGAGGCCCATGCTCGTGGGAGCCTCCTGACTCAGCCAGGAGAGAGTGGAGCTCCAAGAGCTGGCCCAGGACTAGAGAGGAGAAAGCTCAGCCCAGAAGGGGGCAGTGGCAGTTGGGAGGTGTTCTCAAACCCAGTGTGAGGATGAGAAATTACAACAGCCTCTAAAACAGAATCCCCACTCTACAGCAACCTTTTGAATCAGTGCCCGGAGGCAAGGCAGAGACAAAGCAAACAGTACACAGCCCACCACACCCAGCTCTATGCCTGCCCTGAGGCTGTGGCCCCATACCTCTCCACTGTGTGAGCAACTATCAACAGAGAGCAGAAGAGAGCAGTGGCAGCGACCCCAGGGCGACAGCAATTCCCAGGGATCCAACCAAAGAACAAACGGGAACTGGAGCACAACAGTAAGAGAGAGAGGCAGATGGAGGTGCATCACACAGTCCCAAGCCCTTCTCACTCTAACACCAAGCGGGAAGCATGAGCTGAGTTACCGGGCTTCACCTCCCACCCTGAACTCCCTCTCTGAACACCTTGAGGCTTGGTGGCCTGAGCACTCAACACATATTCCTGACAGCAGCGGGCTGAGTCCATGGGCTTCAGGACTCATCCTAAACTACAAGAGGGGTTTCATACTGCATGCATATATGAACCTTGTATGAACACATAGTAACAAATTACATGCAAAGCAGCAGTCCTGTTGTCTGAGAGACAACAACATACTTTACACAGCAGACTTGAGAAAATCCTCCAATTCTCTCCTAGAACTAATAACTAAACTTAGTACACATCCTGGCCTACCACAGTGAGCACAGGTGGGGGAGACCTCATGCCACTTGTGCCCAGAATCGTAAACACTCCCTATACCGAGCTGCAAGAGGCAGGGAGCGGTAACACTGGAGATGGAGAGGTGGGAGGAGGCGAAGACCTGAAGCTGTGGGGCAGACCAAGTTCTATACCTGGGTGGGGATAGCCTCCAAATAGTTGTATGTGGCATGCAGGGAGATACTAGTGGCCTATGAGGGGACCCCAGGGGCCTTGATGGGGAGCTCAGCAGCCTGAGGGGGGAGAGGCTCCCTCCAGGCTATATGAGAACCCTGAAGACCTGGACTGGGCCTCTGGCAGCCCAGTGACAAGGCAGAGCCGGGTGTTCTGTGGGTGCAACCCCATGGACTCAACCAGGTCCTTGGGAGTGCCTTGCTAGGGAGGAGCCAGGCAGTCTGGGGGATGGGGCATCCCACAGATTTGATCAGGGCCCCAGGATCGGCTTGCTGGAGCAAAGCCTAGCGGTGCATGTGAGCAACCCTGTGGACTCAACTGGGCCCCTGGCATCGTGGAGACAGGGCGGAGCCTGGCGGTCCATGGAGGTGATCCTGTGGACTCGACCAGCCCCCAGGAAAGCCTTGCTGGGGCAGAGCCCGGTGGTCAGCCAGGGTGACCCCGAGGACTCAACTGGGCCTCTGGACATGCTGTATCAAGGCGGAGCCTGGCAGTTTGCTGGGTAACCCTGCCGACTCGAGCAGACCCCTGATGGCCATGAGGGCTTGTCAGTGGGGGCTTGACCATAGTGAAATTGGCTCCCTGCCCATCTTCCGTCTTTGAGGATGGGTGCTTTTCCACTCCTGCCGTGGCAATTTGTGTACACCCATGTTTGTTACAGCATAATTTGAAGCAGCCATGTCTCTTCCCAATGTGAGAGCCTGAGGGAGTACATAAACCAAAAGCTACAGTTATTATCAGAGAGAAGATGACTGATTGGGTGGGAGAATAATGGAGATGAGGGTGGAGAAAATTGATTAATCAAATAAGCCACCATCTGTATAACTGAGTAACAAATACAAAGATAACATTATGCAATACAGTATCCAGTGCTAATTCCCTACTATCTTCCCTATAATTTTGTATTTCCTGTATTGTTTTTGTGTTATTCTGGTTTATATATCTCCATTCTTTTGTCTTTAAAATTAAAAAAAATACAAAAAATAAGCAACAGATTTCAACAAATAAGCAAAAATCTCACAAAAGTAAGTACACAGGTGGAAAATAATCAGATGGCAGGTGTCAATAGAAAATTAAAATTAAAACAACAATGTAAACCACTTTTATTTATATAATGTCTAAAATCTGACACAAAAACACCAGCAAACGCAGATGAGAATGTGGGAATTCTCAGTCGTTACAGTTATGGAGAAGAATGCCTCATCCTCTTTAAAGCACTGCTTTGGTAAATGTAGTCTTCACACACACACAGCTCCGTAACTGAGTTCCTTGATATATATGCAAATAAGTGAAAATTTTATACCCACACACAAAATATCCAGTACACACCCTTTTGCTTCTGAGACAGGATGTGGCTATACCTGGGAGGCTGGCCTTGAACTCGCAGTGCAGCTCACGCAGGCCTTAAACCGGCAGTGCTTCTGCGCTCCCTCCCAGTGCCCGGCTCACTGCTGTTCCACAGCAACCTGCCTGGGTGCGTCGCATTTGCATGAGCTTGTTGACAGTCGCCCCCACAGTACAAGCAGCCAAGGTATCATTCAGCAGGCAGCACGCCACTCCCATTCTGTAGAATGGGATGGACGACATGATTTTCAGTTGAAAAGAAAATAACTATGGAGACAAGAACGACATTGAAAATATTTAGACACATTTTTGAGTAAATTTGAAAAGGCAGTATATTGTGTGGTATCAACTAGAGCGTGCAAAAGAAAAATCAGAGTATCACTGTAATGTTGTAAACATTACAAACGGCTATCTGTACTTTTATACAGAGAGCAATGTGTCAAAACCTAGTTTTTAACTATTGATTGTATGTGTGGGTACTTACAGGGATACCATATGGTGCTGGTATTAATATGCACGTTTTTTTATTCTTCCTGCCAAATTAAGAGGGTCGATTATTAAAAAGTGCCAGCTCAAGCATCATATATTTTGGTAATTACTCTTTGGAGTCATAAAAGTGGAAGCACATAGTTAAATCCTACAGTTAATTACCAAGTAAAATCACTGGTTTTGGCCCTTTTATAAAACGAACATTGCTTATAAGGGTAGTCAGTGTGGGCAATATTTCACAAATACTGCAATATGAAAGATGTAAAAAAACCTCTCATCAATCAAATTACAGTATATTTTTTCTTATAAATACCTCAGAGCACCAGTTTCCCTCTTAAATGAAGCAAGTATATTTCCTTGTTCTTGTGTTAAACAATATTGAGACCATATTTACTTTCCTATTCATTCCTTTTGGTTTATTTGTACTTATATTTCAGGATTGAGAATTAAACCCAGGTTTTTTTTTTTAATTGAGCTACAGGGCTAGCTGTTTTTTTAAAAAAAAATATTTTATTTTATTTTATTTAAAGAGGTTCTCTCTTAGTGACCTATGCTGGACTATTATTGGCAATATTCCTGACTCAGCCTCCTGAAGTGCTGGGATTACAAGTATGGGCCATCACACTGTTCTCCCTGTCTTTATCTTATACACTGTGAGATTCAGATATATTTTCCTGTTCTTGTATTAAATAGTGAGATAAGCCAAAATATTGTAGCTGCTTGCACCAGGAAATATTTCCTCCCAGAAGATAACATGAAAAATTACTACCAGCTTCTTTATTACCAAACAGCTTTCTCACTAATAGGCATTTCAAAGTTATGAAGTGCATGAGGTAACCGTCCCGAAGTGCAGTGTCATCAGCCATGTGCAGACCTGACTCGTTTTCTTCTGTGCAAGAGCCATTTGAAATCATTTAACCAATTACCAGTTTTACTTGCTTTTATGAATGATAAGGGTGTCAATATCTATGAATATTTCAGTCTAGGTTGTGGTGGTTTAATTTAGGAAACAGACTCATACTTGGGCAAAGTTCTGAAACAGATTCATGATGAGTTAAATCTGAAACTCTTGATTTTAATAGGAACCAAGAATTTATTTTAATCTTATTTTGATAGGGTTATTAACCAGTAGATTAATAATTTTAAAATATTATACAGACAATAAATTACTGTCGACGGTGGTACAGTGCTTTCCAGTGATCTGCAGAGCTTGTTCATCTTGGTTAACTGACATTTTCATACTCATTTGCTAGGCCCTGATTGCCACTGCCCGTGATCCAAAACAACCACTTCACTCTTTCACTCTGAGAATGTAACTATTGTTGGTACCATAAAAATGTAGAATTGGAAGTATTAGCACTTTTGTGAGTGTATTACTTCACTTAAAATGATCTTTAAGTACTAAAGTTGTCACACGATGTCAAATTTATTTTTGCTTTTTAAAGCCAAACAGTATTATATTCTGCATAAATACCACATTTTCTCTTTTTTTCAAGTTTTATTGGTGCATTTTGGGTATACACAATGATCACATTCATCATGGCGACTTTGTAGCAGCACACGGTAAATCTTGTTTCTTTCTTCCCATTCCCCTCCTCTCCCTTCAACCATTCTTCCCTTCCTTATTCCCAAAAGCTTTATCCCCATTTTTTTCTCTTATTCTTTTTCTTCCTTGTCCCTCCCTCCCTTTCTTCCTCTGCCCTCCCTTGTTCCCCTTCCCTTTTGAACACTTGCTTCCTGTTCCCAAACCCACGTTTTCCTCATCCTTTAATTGACTTTCTTTCTACATCTTGGATACTGTGAGAAGTGCTTCCCTGAAAATCAGAATGTCAACATCTGCTAAAAATTAATTTTAATTCGTTTTGCATTAACACGCAGAAATGGACTGCATGTTAATTCTAGTATTAAGTTTTCCTATACTGTTTTTTATTGCACCTGTACTATTTTGCATTGTATCAACAGTGAGTAAAGTTTCCAACTTTTCTAGACCCTTATCAACATATTTTTGATTGATACATATATATACCGAACATGCAGGTGTGAGCTGACATCTCATAGAAGTTTTGATTTTTAGTTCTCTGATGTTTAAAGTTTCTGAGCATTTTTCATGTTACCACTGGCTATTTGTATATGATATTGCAACTATATATTCAAGTTTAAAGCCACATTTATATTATTGGATATGATGTTTTAAATTCTAGGAGTTCAGTATATATTTTGGAGATTAAAACTTTGTGTAGAATAAATAAAAATGAAAGAGATAATACTCAAAATTAGAAATTGAAAAAGACTTTAAAAGTAATGTCACAGAAATAAAAATATAAACTACTACTAGGAATCCATTATAAGTAAACAAAATGCATCACATAGAGAAAAGGATAAATTATTAGAAATATATGAGCTATCACAACTAAACCATTAAGAAATAAAATTCTGAAAATATCTATAACACATATGGGGATTGAGCCAGTAATCAAAATCCCTTAGCAAAGCATAGCCCAAAACTAATTAGCTTCACTGTGAATTCTACTAACATTTGAAGAATTAACATCAATGATTTTCAAACTCTTCCAAAAATTTTGAAAAGACCTCATAAACTACTTTAGGAGGTCGGCATTGCCCTAATACTAAAGGCAAAGATATTCAAAGAGAGAGAAAAAAAACTACGCATCAATATCTCTGGCAAATATATACACAAAAATCCTTGGTAAAATATTAACACACTAATCTAAGAGCTTGAATTTAAATGATAACACACCATGACCAAATGGGAGTAAAAAGTGGTTGAATATATGTGCTCAACTGGTGCAACATATGCCATTATCAAAGGGTAAAAACCACATGATCATCTTGATAGTTGCAAGAACAACATTTGACAAAATCCACATCTTTTCATGATAAAATGTTTCACAAACTACAAACGAAAATTACCTCATGATAAGAACACCCATGTATGCAAAGCTCACAGTTACAGTTACACTCAGTGGTGACAGATCAGGAGCAAAGTATGGATGCCCTCTCTACCTCCTCTACCTAACAATATCAGTAATCCTAGGTAGAGCAGTCAGCTGAAGTTGGCGGTTATCAAAATTAGAAAAAAGGAACTCGAGGGGTCCTTTCCAGATAATACTGTACATAGAAAATCCTAAAGGGTCTATTGCGGGAGAGGGCGGGAATAAACTGATGTTTTAAGTAAAGTTGCAGTATGTAAAATAAAAATACATAAATCATTTGTATTTCTCTACACTTATCTGAATAGGAAATTAGACAATAAATCCCACTTATAATAACACCCAGACTGGGGACCCAAAATGGCAGAGTGGTGAATGCCAGCGACATAGCTTCTCTGGGACAAAGTGTGTACAGTCTGGAATCAAAGTGAGAGGAGATTACAGCCAGGGGGCAACTGACAGAGGAGAGGAAAATGGGATTAGGTGATACCCAATAAACTGATCACACCACGGAGGAGAGATGACACAGTGAGCTGCCGGCTGGGAGGCAACCTGAAGCTAACACCTTTCCTGCTCAGTGAGCAGGGAATCATCACCAGCGCCAGGAGACCTCTGCAGATGGTGCAGGCAGGGAGAATATGTACACTGCTTCCCGAGGGGTGCACCCAGGTCAACAGCTGGTGAGGGACCTTAGTGCAAGCCCCCAGGCCACAGCTGTGTAGAGCAGGAGTCGGTGGAGGTGACATTGTAGGGACTGGCTGAGTGTTTGAATCCAGATCTCAGAAGGGCCCCTGAGCTCCACAGGCCTGGAAGCTCACATTGGCGCCACATTCCCGTTGTAAGCAGGTCTCTATGTTCAGTACCATTCTGCCACTTGGACTCCCAGAGTGAACAAAGACCCGTCCTAGACAGAGGAACTGAGCCACGTGTCCATAATAATGAAAACTTTACTTTTATTTGATTGTATTTTTCATTTTTGTTTTACTTTCTAATTTTTGTTTAATCTTGGCTGTTCTGTGCCTTCTTTACGTATTTCCCCACTTTTATTCCATTATTTTAGCGTTTTTTTCTATGAGTGTGTCTGTGTGTGTGCTTCTCTTCCTCTCCCCCGGGCCTCCCAATACCGGTTACAGAGGGGACAGGACCCCCCTTGTCCCTTACATCCCTCTCACGTTTGGCAGCATCTCTTCACCTGGCTTCTTTCTCTGGTGTTTTACTCATTCCCAATCTTTCGTTACTTTCCTCTCTGTCTTTGCATTTGTCCCTTTTTAAGTTTTTCTCTAACATTTTATATCAGTTATAGGACATTTTCCCATCTCCATCTCTTACTACCAATTTTATACCCAGTCTTCCCTGTTCTTCACCTCTGAATATATAACCTACCTGCACCATCAATGGCACCTAAACAGATAATAACCTACCCGCACCATCAATGGGGTCTTTGGCCCCCTCCTACTTCCTCTAATACGACAGAGCTGAGGACTTTAAAAAAAATTTTTTTTTCCCTTTTTTCTCTTTTCTCCCCACCCTCTGGTGTTACCCATTTCCCAGTGCCCTGGGCTTTGGACAGCTGTTGTTTTAAACTTACTTTTAAATGCTTCTTTTCACCCATAGAGGTTACAAGGGATGAAGCATGAGGGATCAGGAGGAGGTGGCAACAAGCAGAATGAAGAGATGCCATGTAGAGGAACCTAATAACCTCTGTTAACTTAACTACTGTATGGCATAACTTGAGCTAAAGTCAATAATATCAACAAGAATAAAAAATGAGACAGGGAAATTGGAGGGGGAAGGTAGGAGAAGGAGGAAAGGGAAAGGGGATATAAAAAAAAAGAAAAAAAACCCAGTGGTATGTACATGTAACCCCTCCCTAAAATGATCGTAAACTGCATAAACTGCAAACATGTACTAATAAAATGAAATTTTAAAAATACCCAAATTTTAGATGATGAAAAATTACCAAAGGTGAGACAAAATTAATTAGTAAGATAAAAAATTGTATATTGAAACCAATGAAACATAGGTGAAAAACATTAAACAAGCTACTAGCAAATGGGAAAACCCTGTTTCCATGGACTGAAAGGTTTACTATCCTTAAAATTTCCACAGTACCAACTCCTTTGTTTAAAACGTTTAAATGTCTCATTTTAATCCACAAATTTGAGACGATATTAAGACATTGAGTGTTGTCCATTAATAAAGTAAAAATCCAGATATTTTCTTGTAATTTTCTGAAAATGTCACAGTAGACACCTATTTGTTAGAAATTTTGAAATATTTGTTCATTCTAAGGACTTTTATGTGAATTACACTGCATAAAAGAAAATGAGTACAAAGTCATTTTTCTTGTGTTAGTTTGCTGTTGATATTGTGGTTTATTGTTCACAAAATAAATGCTCATGCCAAAGACACAGGCTATCGTTCATCATACTCGTTTAAAAACATAACGCTTTTCCCTATTACAAGTAAAGGTAAGATGTCCCTTTTTCACTTTGTGCCCAAGAAAAAGGAAACCTTGGGTCTTCAGAAAGAGAACGTCACAGAGCTGTTGTTCAAAAGAGCAACCCTTGGTGTAGTGATGACTTTGTAAGCTACAGTTCTGCATTGCCTGTCCTGTGTTATTTCACTTTATTCCTTGATTTGTAGTACCTTGAATAGTTTATTGTTCCTTACAATCAAAATGACAGTAATTCAGGCAGAAATTCCAAAGAGTTTTCACTTACATATGTTTTCTAGGCATAAAACTAATGTATGTCATCTCTTATGCAGCAAAGGTCAACGTATTTTTATGAGAATCAGGGTCACAGGAATGTATTTATATCACAGAGGTAGCTAATTCACAAAGTGGGGAGGAAGACCCAGTGAAAGCAATTTTCTCATCCTGTCATTTCCCTGTAATTCAGACTTATTTGTGTGTTTCTACTATGCACAAATAAGAAACTAAATAAATTAAGAATTTGATTACTATTTCAACAGACACTAATGATCTCAAAAGTATTTTCCTTTAGCACACTGTAAGAACTTATTTATATTGGGGGCATCAATTGCCTTAATTGAACCATTTTAAAACTTGCAAATGTCTAAATGGTATAAAGAATAAAGGACAGAATAAGCTTACATTTACCAAGAGTAAAGTGAAAAAACATTGCATAGTCAAAATTACCAAAATGGCTTTAATGTCACCTAATGTGTTAGTTGCACTAGTAGTTAACTTCATAATTGGATGTTTTATTGTTAAAGATCATTATGTAGTCACAGTATTGAATTATTGTAAGGATAACTAACAGAAAATTGATAGAAACATAGCTAATACATCATCAAATAGTAAAGACCAATAAAGACAGCCAAACATATTTAACTACGAATAAATGGCACAAAATTTGGAAAATTCCTTAATAAATTTTGAATTGCATTTAGTTTATCTAATAAGGCTTGTTTCAGGATTTTGGTGAAATACTTCTAGGATCATTTAAAACCAATATTTAGGGTTAAGTGTGTTTTATGTTTGGATTAGTTATTTATTTTTTGGTCTTTTTGAGACAAGGTCTCACTGTTCAGTTTTTTTTTTTTTTAAATACTTTATTGTGTTTTGATAAGATACTTCCAGAAAACAAAATAAATGTAAGTGAACCTTTTTTACTTCACACAAAGTATTACAAAATTCCCAGCCAACTTTTTCCCCAGTAAGTCGACAGCTGTTCATCTACATCAACACAGGCACGATGGAAGCTCTTAGGGTCTGCCCAACATCAGACAGGAG
>PVLD010009806.1:0-74621 GCA_004027595.1 Dinomys branickii | reverse complement strand
ATGCTTTCAGCGTTAGTTTTCAAATCCTGGCATTCTCTTTGGACCTGTTTCATTATTGGTAATTCATTCCTGAATTGCTCTTGTAACGTTTCCATTTGTTTCCTATTTTCTTCTAGACTTTTGTCTATTTCTTGTCTGTGTGAATGGAACATTTCTTCCATCATTGTTTTCAGCTCGTTTTTTATCTGAGAAATCATTGAGGGTATGTGGGTTATTTCTGCTTTAAGCTCTTTCATGGCCTGTTGGAGTTGTTTCATTTCGGATGCAATCATTTCATATCTTGAAGTCATGAGGCTTCCTGGTTCCCCTGTACCTTCACATTCAAAACTTGTTCTCAGTGGGGTTGAGTTTTGAGACTGCGTTTTGTTCCTCTGTTTTCCCATTTTTGGGTATCAGATTCAAAATGTGGAGCTATAAATTCCACAGGCAGTTCAGCAGGCGGAGGTCTGCTGCAGAGGCTGCTCCAATGATTCCTTCTCTTTGGGAGAATATCCCTTAAGCTTTCTGCTGAGATTTGTTCTTCTGTCTTCCCTTTTTTGGGTATCAGATTCAAAATATTGCGCAATAGATTCCCCAGGCAGTTCAGCAGGCAAAGGTCTCCTGCAGAGTCTGCTCCAGTGACTTTTCTTTGGGGGAATGTCCCATAAGCTTTCTGCTGAGAGTTCCGCTTAAAAGGCTGTACAGATGTTGGTTAGCTACTCCCTAGCGAGAGACCTGGGTGAGGTGTGTAAGACCGCTCCCCCGCCCTCCCAGGATTCCCTGCAGGTATAGGGATGGATCTCCTTCCCCACTCGGTGATCTGGTCGCGAACGCAGATAGCTCACCAGTTTTCGGAGTCCCTGCAGGCAGGAAGGTTCCAAGGTGCCAGTTTTTTGTGCTATGCTCGCAATCCGCCGCTCGCAGCCACTTGTTTCCTCGCGCTCTCCGGGTCTGGGGGAGGGAGCGGGATGCTCAGCTCCTATGCTCCTTGCACCACCCTAGCCACGGACCGCAGGCTGCCGAGGGTCTAGGCTGCGCCGCCTGCCCGATGCGCGTGAAATGTGGGACTGCCGGGCGTTGCCGCTGGTAAAAAGCCCATCTTTGTCGGTAGTCGCCAGAAAGCTGTGCCAGCTCGGGAGGCGGGAGGGACCGAGCTGGCTGTGCCCCCAGGGCGCTCGGACCCAGCCAAGCTTCCTCCCTGCGCGGAGCGTCTCTGGCTCCCAGAGTCTGGGGCTTTCCCGCGTCTCGCCACGGCAGTTCGGGCCGCCCTACCGCATCTCCCCCGGCAGCTCAGAGAAACACGTTCAGTTTGATCTTCCCAGCCGAGGTCCCGGCATTCACGCTCGCCAAGTCTGTCTCGAGCTGGTGGTGTTTATCAAGGAGGATTGCTCCTTTGCTGCTCACCTGGTCGCCATCTTCCCGGAAGTCCCATAATACTTTATATACAAATTTAATCCCAAGTAAATTTGTAAGCTAAAAATGAAAGTAATATTTACATTTTTAACTAAAATGAGTGAGCTTTTGTGGTGGGAGAATGTTCTCAAATTGCATGTAAAAGTATGTATATCTTTTCATTTTTGGGAAATAGGTACTTAATATTTATCAGAATCAGAAAGCAATCCATACCTCAAAAAGCATTTCCCAATCCCTGGTGTAAACATTATATTTGACTCATACAATCATGAAATTTATAAAACCAGGGTCTTTCATATATACTTCTTCAAACAATGTTTTAAAGTCTGTTTTAAACACTCTAATACATCTTTCACAGAGAGGCAGTATTCACAGACCAGAATCTCTGATGTCTTTGCTGGTCTCTGGAGCCAGATGTTTATATATTTACTTGAAGCAGCTAACTGACTAATCATGGTTACAAGTTGAATAGCACGCAGTCTTTCAGTTTTATAAATACCAAGATGTTTATAAACTCTGAAAGAAAATCTGCTATCTGGTAATTGACCCCAAACTGTATTTGCTAAGCTAATGTAAATCATCGTTCTGAATCAATATAGCCATTTTCTCTAATAATTACTGGGTAGCATTTCCATGGATTAAAAAGAAGTATTTTCTAGTTCTCAGACTTTGAGAGGACTTGCGAGTCAATGAATATTGTGATTCTTTTGGTATTTCTTAGCAGATAAAAGAATCATTAGAGTTATAATTCCAAGGCAAAAGCAATATGGAATAATTAACAAATGTATGAGTAAAGTTGGAGAAATCTCCTCCTAAAAACAATATCTATAGGGTGTCTGTCTGCTTCTTTCCTTTCAACAACTTCTGTTGGAGTTTGCTGAAAGTATATTTTTATCACTGTAAACATCAATAACTAAATATACTGACAAGAGAATATGTGAAATAACTTTGCTACTCCCACACGTTGCATTTTGTATATTGTTCTCTGAGCAAAAATATTCCAGGATTACTAGGTCTGTTTGGTATCTCCAACAATATGCTGGCACTCAGACAAAATGCTGACCCTCAGCACATTCATTTGTTCTGGTTTACTCATATTTTAAAGTAATGTCTTGCTCAAAATACATAAAAATACAAATGCTCCTCAATTTATCATAAGGACATATCCTGATAAATGTATCACAAATTGAAAGCATTGTAAGTTGAAACTGCATTTAATATACCTAACCTACAAAACACCATAGCTTAGTAGCACAGAATGCTGCTGAGTATTGGTGATTCACTGCTGCGATTGTGAGGGTGACTGGGGACTCCCACTCGCTGTCACTGCCCACCATCCTGAGAGTCTTACCAAAGTTTCAGGTACAGTTCCTACTCAGTGTGGACTGCTTTAGTGCCACTGAAAAACTAAAGAACCTCGTAAGTTGAACTCCCCTAAGTGAGGAAGCATCTGTATTTTCCCTGAACATAGACTATTATAATGTAGTTCTTACATTATATAGATTTATAACATATATTGCACACATATTATATGCATATTTAGCATGAATAAATATGTTTATTTCTTTACCCAGGATGATCTCAGAGGAAATGTGATATTGTGCAAGGAGCATGAAGTTAAAAATTAGATTCATTTATCTAATTCTTTTTATACATTTATTACAGGCCTGTTCTGTGTTGGTCACTGAGACTAAAACAGGGAACTCACAGTGCTAATTGCCTGGTATCTTACAGCCTCAGTTTTAAGATGTTAGGAAGTACTTCCAAATCCAGCTATTTAATCTTATAGGGCTTCACTTGCCTCAACTATAAAAGGAAATAATATCATTCATCCAAGTGTGTGAGATCCTTGACACAAACATGTACTTATAAGCTCTTTGTGAGGCCAAGTACTGTGAGGAGTACATGCAAAAAGTATATGCACGAACTACCTGGTTCAAAATTAACAAACAGGCAATATTTAATGTTTAACTCCAACCCTAATTGTTTGTTAGTTTTAAAGAGACACACATGTCATGACTGGGAAGCTGTGTAGCAAGTCAGAGAATACATGTTTGGCACATTAGAGAAAACATCTCAAATTCTTTAAAGAACCAAAAAGTGTAACACCCTACATGACGGTTTCATGAAAATGTTCTACAGCATAGCAGTCATTTCATTCAGCTAAACTGCATCTAACCTGATAGCCTCCACGGAGAGTGATAGGGAAGTTTGAAGCGGTTATCCAGATGTCCTGCATATGATGGGAAGTGCAAAACCTCTGAAGGGTTTCTTTCCACAGAGAAAAAACTGCAACTTAGGAATGTGTGAGTCTGCCGAGAACCACCTTGCTAGAGGTGCTGAGCAAGAAGAGAAGGCTCGCTTTAGAATTTTTCCTGGAAGAACTGTAACTCCCTGTTCAGAGCAGAAAGTTTTTTTATCTCTTCATCAGGATTATCACAGGAGCTCAAACCAAAATACAGTACCTTCAGTTCAGTGGCTTCCAATCTTCTTCACACTCTAAGGACTGATTTTTTTTTTTTTTTTGGTCTTTTTAAGATAGAGTCTTACTATGCAACTCAGTCTGGCCTTGAGCTCACTTTGCAGCCCAGGCTGGTCTTGAACTAACAACGATCCTCCTGCCTCAGCCTCCTGAGTGCTGGGATTACGGGTGTGTGCCACCACACCCGACTTCTAAGGACTGATTTTTGATTCTCTTCTTTGAACCTCACATTTTGCAAAATTGTATCTACAGTGACCCAGATAGCCTGGGCACATAGAAAATAGTGCATGTATGGGTTTAAATAACTTCTCAATTACTTAGGAAAATCATATACAATGGAAATTTATCATAATGAAGATCCAACTAGCATTACTGAATCAAGTTAAGAACATGTTAGCCTAAAGCTAGGGAACTGAAGGGGCTCTTGACTTTGTGCCACTTTATCATGGCAAAAAACATGGCCTTTCTAAAATACTGGGGTGATTGAAGAATATCAAGAACCTCTTCTATGTATCTTTGGGGGCCCCAATAACTTACATTTACAGCCAGTAGTTTATCTTCAAGTTTTCTTTTCTTTTTGAAAAGCATGTAAAATAGTCTTCTATGAGTCACTAGTTAAATTGTAATTATTGGATCATGACACTTGTTTCAATAAAAGTATTAAGCAATGCCCTCCATGATAGATATTTCTGAAGCCTCATTCACAGATCTTCCCATCTCAGCCTCTTGTCTGTAGGGCTAGGTGCCAGTTGTCTGGTATGAATTACCTGAAACAGAGTCCTTGGCCTTAGGTGGCTGGAGCATGGTTACACAGACACCCAGCTCTTTCTGCTCAGAATTTGAACTGCTATTCGAAAAGCACAGAGCTCTCGAGGAAAAGTTCACAATCCTGCTTTGAAATTCCCGGACCTAACCTGACTCCATGCAAGGAATTGCTTTTTTTTGGTCTAAAGTAGCTAAAATTGGTTTCTGTTGCTTGCAGACAATAAACTCTTAACAAATATACTATTCAAATGTTAATTTGTTAGAAACCCAGACTATCTATGATAAATAGTCCAGAAAAGATAAGATTCATCTAGGGTTTCTGAGAAGCCTTTGGAACAAGCTTATTATGTCAGAGCGCTCATTTCAGGGCCCCAGGCTATAGTAGGTGGCGGTTGGGTTGGTGATAAGACTCAGCTCATTAAAAGCCTGAGAAGGCTCCTGGGTAGGGATGGGTCCCAGAGCAGGTGTAATCTGAACCCCACCCCCAAAAGCAGTGTGTCTGGGGGAGTCTGCTGATGATGCCCTCTGTGCTGGGTAGGTTTCCACATCAGATGGGAAGTAGTGGCCGAGGAAGGGACAATCTAGGGTTATTCCTACGAGTACAGCTATAGGAAGATCCACAAAGAGGGGTGTACTTTTGAAACCCGGCCAATTAGCGCTGGGCCAGATCTTGGATTCACATTAGAGTCATTAGAGTTAGAAGTACCACGAGTTACCCACCCACCCCTAATAGTCTCTTTGGCTTGCTGAGTACACAGGGTCCTACTCTGATACAAATGCTTAGGCCACGCAGCTCTCCAGAACAGGGATGACTCAGCCACAACTCTAGCCAACTGAGGCCTTGAAGCAGCCAGATGGAGTGTGCAGCTGGACCACTGGACATGCACTCCTGAGCCCTGGAGGGTCTTCAGCACCAGGACAGCCACCACACCAACTTACGGTCCTGTGGTTGCACACTTAGGGAGTTATCCCTGATCGTCAACTACGTTGGTGTGGTAATGAGGAGAATTTTCTCAGGGACTGAAATCAACAAAGGACATGAATCAATACTATTTCTGTGCTACCACAAAGTCCAGAGACCCATGGAACATACTCCAAGTGTGTGTGAACTTGCCCCTATGTAGGACAGTAGCTTGCACACAAATAGCAAGAGAAAGGGCCACTAAAGAACAAACTCTGAACTATTTTCTGGATGCTTAAACTGGAGCACAGATATGTACGAACAGTATAAGAATTTCTCCTGGCCATGGTGGTGCACATCTATAATCCCAGCACTCAGGAGGCTGAGGCAGGAGGATCGTTAAGAGTTTGAGACCAGCCTAGGCTACAAAATGAGTTGAAGGCCAGCCTGCACTGCATAGTGAGACCCTGTCTCAAAAAGACAAAAAAAAAAAAAAAAATCTCCTTCAGAGAGAAGCTCTACACGTGTGGTGCCTGGGCCAGAGATTTAGGATACTCGGACACATTCTTCCCAAAAATGCACACACTCTGGGGAGACTGCTCTTCCTCTAGGGACATCTCTTTTGTTACTACCCATGATGATCATTTTTACCAACAAAAGATACCTGAAGCTTTCTTTTGTTTAAGGAAGAAAGCCTGAATACAGGGAAGCTAGTTAGTAGCTTTGTCATTTCCTTATTTCTGGTCTTTGTTGTTGGTTTGACAAACCATGCATCCCATGTACTCAGCTTATAGCTCTGCTTTAAAAAGTGGAGAAAACTCTCTCCTCTAGCGATTATGCTTGGCGGAACCCGGTACACATGCACACTCTGTGTAACAGGTAGGCAGTAAGTGCTGTAAGCAGTTTATAGGGAGTTATTCATCCATTGTTTCCAAGTCAACCAGATTTATAACTGCAATTTCTGTTGTAAGCACTGGACACAATGAACAATTCTAAAATGCTTCCCTGTCTCTAACGGCTTCATTGAGTTTTTCTTTAATTCTAAGAAAACACTGATTTTACAGCATACTGGCTAGTGCAAGGGTACTATCGTTTACTTTTACATTAAATTAACTTCTGTATACATTTCTGACTTATAGTCACATTCAATTGCTATTTATTGTCTGTTTTCCTTGCCTTAGCTCAGGACCTAAGCTGAAACTCAGGTGCTCTGGTGATTGCTAAATGTCAACTACAAATAAATGTTAATCCTGGTTTTTCACAAGCTTCAAATTTAAATAACTGCGATCTGAAAAGTAGTTTTTAAAACCTCAAGGCTAAAATTTTTTGCCCCCAAGTGGAGTTCTTTAGCAAGTTGTCACTGAAATATTCAAAGTATCTCAAGTTTGAATTCTGACCATGAGTACATGCGCATATTCTGCACGAACAAGACATAGCATGGTAGGCACTAGTATGTAAGTTATTAATGACTGCACCTCCCTCACCTCCATTCTAAAGATGCAGATCATCCCAGGGATGGAGGGCGACAAAATCAGAGGGAAAAGGATTGAAGGGGGCCCCTCCAAATGAAAAGAGGGGTGCTGAGCTAGAAGCACAAGACTGCGAGTGAGGCACAGAGACCAGTATGCTCAAGTGGTACCAACTCCTCAAACATTTAGGGATACCTCGGTATCTCAGAATTGAGTCTCAACCCCAAAACTGCTTTTAATCCCTGTTAACCTTTGAAGCTTAACATCAAATGCCTCTCTTAACACTTTCAGTTGTTTTATTGGCAGAAGTGCA
Organism: Dinomys branickii; assembly: GCA_004027595.1. Classification (NCBI taxonomy): domain Eukaryota; kingdom Metazoa; phylum Chordata; class Mammalia; order Rodentia; family Dinomyidae; genus Dinomys; species Dinomys branickii. The sequence goes on along the minus strand of PVLD010009806.1, from coordinate 67,299 downwards.
GCTTCTAGGCTGGGATTCCTGGAAGAGACTTTGTAGAACCAGAGGAGTCACGATATTCAATTAGAGACACATTTGCTGAATACTTACTAAATACCCAGCATTGTGGGGATTTCTTTCTACTCTCAATGAATTTATAGTATCATTGGGGGTTGACAATTACAGTTTTCAAAAGCTCAGACGAAATCATACAACTAAAAAACTAAGTTGTCTTTGGCTTTCAAAATCGCCAAAGGAATCTCCCTCGGATTAAGTCCTAAATCACCAAAATTAAACTATTCCTTGGCACCTGAGCCATTGTTACTAAAATTACTTCTGACACCAAAAGTGTGGGTGTTTTCCTTTCCCCACACCAACCAATTCTCCAGACACCAACTGATGTCCTACAGTTTAGTTTTATTCAGATGCTAATCACCCCGGTTAGTGCAAACCTCATAGATTAAGGACCAGTCCCATGAGACCATTCCTACTTCAGGCGCAAGTTTTTCTTTTTTGGACACTAAAGATTCAACTTAAGGTCTCCATATGAGCTAAAGTCTAAGGATTTTAAAAAAAAAATATTTTATTTTGTGACATTTCACTAAGTTGCTAAATCGTCCAGGCTGGGTTTGAACTTGCAATACTCCTGCCTCAGCCTCCCAGAGTTTTGGGATTACTGGCATGCATCACACTGGCATGCATCACAGTTTAAAATCCTGGGCCTCCCATCTTCTGTCTGGCTACATATCAGAGATCTTGTGACTCTTTCTCAGGGTTAGTAACTTGCTAGAATGGCTCTTAGGACTTAGGAAGTCACCTTGCTATTTTATTATTTTAAAAAGTACGACTGAGGAACAAACAGATGAAAGCTATACTGGGCAAGAAATAGGGGTGGGCGCTTGTGGGGGAGGTAGTGCAGAGCTGCCGTGCTCTCTGGGAGTACAGTGGACTGTCTGGAACACCATCCTTTGACGACGTGGGTTTGCTCACCAACCTAGAAATTCCCCAACTCCTGTGGTTTAGGTGATTCATTGCATAGGGATAAAGGATCAAATCACTGACCACTGGTGATTAAATTCAATGTCTGTCTGCCATCTCCTTCCTGGAGGTCAGAGGATGGGGGTGAAAGGTTCAACTCCCTGGCCCTGCCATTTTCTTTCTGAAGACCAGCCTCCATCTCAAGCTACATAGGGGTCGCCAGCCTCCAGTCATCTCATTAGCACACAAAAGACCCCCTTATTGCTTTAAGGTTCCAGGAATCTTAGGAGAAACCTTGTGTCAGGAACCAGGGACAAAAACCAAATATGTTTTTATTACACGTTGGCAACTAGAATGGAGAGGTGAGGTGACGAAACCACCTCAGGACCAAGCTGTGGATCTTTTCTCGATGCCACAACTGTGATGACCTTGGGCACGTTGGCAGATTCCTCTGGTTCTTAGGACTCAGCCTTGCTCGAGGCAGTTAAGAGAGGCTCCAGGAATCAGACTCTCCATTAGGAACCCCAGGGAATTTCCCTGAGAAAGTTGAGAAGCTCCACTTCGCTTATTTTCTGCTACTGACTTAGCCCGTCTCCTATTCGCAGTCCCTTTCTTAAAGTGTCTCCGCTGCCGCTACCGTCATTCCCAGTGAAACTCATTTCTGCCTGCAGTGTTTAAAGTGAATAAGTGAAGATTGTGTTGGCAGCTTTTAACAGTTTCTTTCCCCGTTTTCTAGAATATTCCAGCCACATGTCCATCCGGCTGTTTTTACCTCCAGATTAGACAGTACACTAAATGTACCTGGTAGTAAGCTAAATTGATTTAATTAAATGCCTAATTACATATATTCATAAAAACATTTGCTTATTTCACCAAAGTAATGGAAAATGTTCTCTGTCACACACAACTAAAATCATCTTTATTGTATGGCCAAATCGATAAGACATGGTAGTGACTATGGTCTAGTACAACTATAGAATAATTATGAGGTTTGCAAATTTGTCCTTTAACCTAAAGAAATCTCCTTCAAATGGAAACAACGTTCCTTTCTAATTTAAAATGTTTACTGTGACTATCAGACATATGGTCACTTAAGACTTTCAAAGACAAATGTAAAGTAATTGGATGTTAGAGCAAATTACTAGTCCTTAGTGAATGTGATTTTTTTTATTTTAAAGAGAATAGTTTAAAAAAAGAACAATAGCAAAATACCAACATCACAGCAAAAACAAAACAAAGCAAAAACATTAAAAAGGATACAGAATTTCAAAACAGAATGGTAGGAATTAAGAGAGGCTGTTTTATTGCATATTGTTACCTTCAACAAAGTTGCTCAGATTACCAGGTGTAAGATCAAACCATTAGAGAGAATTAAAAAATTTTAAAAAATCATTAGAGATGATACAGTTTCACTAGACAAGATGGTAGGAATTCACCAATGGTTGTTATATTGCATATTGTTGTCTTCACATCAGTTGCTCAGATTACCAGATATAAGCATGCAAAATTGCTCTAAATAAAAAAAATTTAAGCATTAACTGTTCCTGTCAATAAATCCCCAGACATCAGCAGTTCAGTTATCCCAGCTATCCATATATATATGGATATATAAATAGAGAGAGAGAGAGACAGAGAGAGAGAGACAGAGACAGAGAGACAGAGACAGAGAGACAGAGAGACAGAGACAGAGACACAGAGAGACAGAGACAGAGACAGAGACAGAGAGACAGAGAGACAGAGAGAGAGAGCCTTCCTTCTTTCTTTTTCTTCTTTTCCTTATCCCAGTTGTACCAGTGACTAAACCTTAGTGACAGACTAGAGGGAAAGGGGAAAGTTGACTCAGACTTTTTAAGGCATTAGTTTTATTTTATTCATAGACGTGTCCCCAGCCTACTGGTCATAATATTTGAAACAATACCCACTGCTCCAAGAATGTTGGCTGAGAAAATGAAGGAGTGATCCCTAAGTTGCATTACAAAATAAAAGCGTGCACAAAACATAGAGATTTAGACAAGAAGGAGAAATGCATTTCTTTTTGGGTAGGAGGAGATACTCCTGCTTTTGTTGAGAGGAAGAAACACAACAATAAAACAAAAACTCTCAGATAATATGGCAGAAAAGCAAAGTTCTTGTTCATTTGAATCATTCTCCTTCTTTTCCTCCTGGAAACTTCTTCCTTTGCTCTTTGAGGGAGGAAATTAGAAAAAATAGCCTGCAACAGAGCGAGCAGCAGGGACTTTGAAGCCGAGCAAATTTGAGTTTGGATGTAATTGCCTCGAGTGTGTTTTCAATCCAAATTACACAGATGAGTGAAAGGGGGAGCAGCTGCACAGGGATGAAAGCGGAGTGGAAATTAGTGCTATGAAATAAAGATGCCCAACTGTGGTGCTGACTCCGTCTCAGACTGTCGGAAGTGTCTTTTTCCACTTTAATCCTCATCGCTCTATCCTAAGCAGAAACATATCAATCACATGTTCTTTATAAAAAAGTAAAATGCTTTAAAAATATCGGAGTGAAAATGAAAATTCCCCATCATCCCACTTCCAAAATATAGTCACACAGTATATGCTACCCATATAGTATCTGTTCGTCCACGCCTTGCTGCTTTGTAGTCTTAACAATCTAGTACCGGGCATATACAAAGTAATCATAGTCCATCCCTGTGGTAGGCTGAGTGATAATGGCTTCCCATAAGATATCTTGGAACCTATGAATGTTTCCTCGATTGGCAAAAGAGAGGACATTAGCTGATTAGCTGAGGATCCTGAGGTGGCAGAGGACCCTGGAGTGCCTGAATGGGCCTTCCATGCGAGCACAAGTGCTCTTCTAACAGGAAAACAGGTGAAATTTGAAACAAGTGGAGAGATGGCAATTTGATCACTGAGAAGAGCTAGGAGGCAGTCACAGACTAGGGGCCACCAGAATCTGGAGGACACAAGGAACGGATTTTCCCCTAGAAAGTTCAGTGGCAATGAGCTCCTGTGGATGACTCCAGGCTAACCTGGTTGGTGTGCTGCTGGCAGAGAGGCATTGGGGAGAGAAATACCTTTGGGGCTGAATCTATAACACTAAATTACAGAAAGACAGGTAGGTTACTTCAGGTGTGTAGCGTTCATTGTGTTCTTTTGCCTTCCAGAAGGGCTACATTTACATCTCCCAAGTCAGCCTACCTGGAAAATCTCGGGATCCACCATTCTAAAGAATGTTTAATTTATTCTTAGAGGCTTCCCAATTCAACGAAGCATTTTAAGTCCTGCGTAGATCTGGCTGGCATAAGTAATAAAGTACCTATTGAGAAACTCATACAAAGATGTTGAAACATGTATTCTTCCTTTGATTTCTTAAAAGTCAGTTTGGGCTGCTGAAAATACAGCCAGAAAAAAAATTCAAAACTTACTGTTCTCAAAAAGGGTAAAGAGGGCAGAATTTGCAAAATCCAAGGGAAGGAATTCAGGCCTATGTGCTCATTTCCTTAGATCAGGACCACTGCTTACATAGTCACTAGCTGTGGTGAGGGCATGCACGTGCACAGCAGAGAATTCCCCTATGGGCAGTTTGGCTTTTTCAGATCGGGAAGTCAGGAAACTTGCTGCGGCAAGAGGCTGTTTTCTGTTGGTGGACACATAGGCCACTTCCGGGGCTTAGCTATTATGAGTTATCTTGCTATAAACACAGGCAAGCCTGTGGCACTCTAATGTTTCACTAGAAGATATCTAGAAGGGGAAGAGCGGAACCAAGTGGTATTTCTAGTTTTAGCTTTCAGTATTGATTTCCACCGTGGTGATGTGACTGTACACTCCCACCAACAGTGTGGAAGTGCTCCTTTTCCCACAGCCTCACCAGCGTTTGTCATTACTTTATGTATACGTCCACCCGCACACAAATGGATGAGGAGAGCGTGGTATTGATATGTGATGAAGAACTACTGTATCATAAAGAGGATAAACTTGAGTCATTTGCAGGAAAATGGACGTATCTTGAGGCCATAATGTTAAGTGAGATGATCAGATACATAAACTGAAATACTGCATGATTTATAGGAGAAACCCCAAATATAAATGAATTAAAGAGCAAAAGGAAAGATAACAGGAGATACAGAGATAGGCTTTTGCAAGAGAGAAGGGGCCACGAGGTGGAGGGATGGGGGTCAGGGGAAGGGGTGTAGGAAGAATTAAGACGTGTTACGCACATCGACCAACTCCCTATGATGAACGCAATAATTATGGACTGCAAACATGACCTAATAAAATTTTAAAAATTAAAGATTTTATCCCCAAGCACAGACTTCCCATTTTTTTAAGAGATCCAGTTACCTGAACTTAGACAGTTGGGGCTTAAATTCAATTCCTGTAACTATGTTCCTGTTTCAGTCTTAAGAAGGGGAAAAACCTCAGCCCAGCTGCTAATTTTCTCTTCTTTTTTTCTCCTGTTTAGGTCAGGATGAATAGCAAATCATGGCCATGACAACAGGACAGGGTTTAAATTGAATCAAAATAGTAACTTTTTTGAGTACTGATTCTTTATGCATGCCTATGAAAGAGCATACAAGGTAGTTAAGATACGGGCTTCCCACAGTGCTGAGAGTTATTGAGGGGGTGGTAGAGGTCGCTGTGGGCTTGTTTGGTCAATTGTAGAGATATGACTTTAAACCAAGAGCTGGAGGGTATGGCGGTTTGGAGGGGGAGACAGAATGAAGGACCGCATCCGCAGTGGGTGGGAATGGAGTGAGGAGTACGGGCAGACCACGGTCCTGTCTGGGACATGGGCAGGACCATAATGAACAGAATGTAGATTTGCTTTTTAACTTTTTAACTGATATATAAAATTTGTACATCCTTATTGGCTACAGTGTGATAATTTGACACACACATACAAGGCATAATGACCAAGTCAGGGTGATCAGCATTCCCATCCTTTAAACATTTACCATTCTTTCTGTTTGGCACCTTTGAACGTTTCTACTCTAGTTCTTTGTAAAATATATGACGTGTAAACTGTCATTGTCTACTGTGCTATAGAAGACTAGAACTTACTCCTCCCATCATTTGTTCTGAAGAGTTAAAATGGGAGAGGAATGGGCCGCAGAAGGCCAATTTGTAGAGCAGCTTGGATGTCAGACAAATGAATTTGGATTTGATTGCGGGGATGTCACGTATCGCTGCAGCATTTTGGACGGCCCAGCAATGTAACGACAAGCACTTCAGGAAAACTGATTGGGTGCTGATATGCACCGATGATGGAAACAGAGAAAAGGTAGGGGGTAATTATGGCCACACAGGCTTGAAGTAATGAGGGTGGCATGAGAGGGCCGGAGCTGAGAGAGGGGGCTGTGAGAGGAGCGGCAGAAACTGGTGAGCTACCAAAGCTAGGTGGGAAAAAAGAAGGATGGACATTTGGATTCTAGGTGGCTGGATCTCTCTAAACGTAGCAAGAATAGGAAAAGTGGTGGGAAGAGCTGCATGTGGAATAAAATGATGAACTATTTTCGAGAAACTGGCATCCATGTAGAACTGTCCAGCAGCCAATCGGACATATGGGACTGAATTATGGGTAAGAAGTCAGGGCTAGAAATGATGGGCGATGAGTCACCAGAACACAGGCAATAGCCAAAGCCATGAAAATGATCAGTGACTCAGGGGGAGCATGGAGCCCACAGACACTGAGTCCTGAGCTACAAGCTATGCACGAGAGGGCCTGGGAGGGGAGATGGAATACAGTAATGGAGACAAGAGAAAAGTGGCCAGAGAAGTGTGAGGAATGCCATGTTTATTTGGGTAATTCTAGACTTCCAAGAAATAGAAATTTTAAAAAGGAGAGAGGACAAAAATCAATAACCTTTAGGCAATTTTACATTTCTGTGTTGTATACCTCTAACCTTAACAAGTGGCTCATTGCAACATGTTTAAATTAAAGCCTTTGTGAGTAATTATGGAGTCTCTTCACCATGTGGAGAGTTTCCTCACTGCTCGCACCAGAGAATGAGGTCAGTGTGTACACTGGGGAGCTTATTCTACTTAAGATTGACTTGTGTTGATCTCTCTTGCTACAACTGCCCACTTGGAAGGTTCCAGACAACACCATTACCAAATATTTACTAAAGAACCTACTATGTCAAAAAGCCCTTAATTCAGGACTACACAAATATCTTATTCATTTATATACTCCCCTTTGACACAAAGGCAAGCATTACAAAAGTTTAAGTAAATCAAATACAGGCTGGGGAGAAAAAGCACTAAATCTAACATATGGAGTTAATGGTGCCAAGTTGCTTCTTTTTATAAGCACAAGAGCTTTTTATAGCTGAACATTCTGGCTACGCCCATTAGGTTACATGGTCCCTTAGACTTTGTTGTATGACATCTGGTACTTTACTGCCTTAGAGGCTAAAGAGAAATACCACGCATGCCATTTGCTTTGTACCAGTCTCTCTAAAAGGTTCCCTTTCAACTTATTCTTTCTTTTTCTGTTAGTGGTAATAGTTTTCAAGGGTTGCAAATATTGAAGGTCTGCTGTTGATAGATTTTCTTTTGACTTTTAAATAAGTTATGCATCCATTACTCAGGACAAAAAGGAGTCATACCACTAAGATTTTTATACTAGCTTTATTTTTGCAAAGGTTTTAAAGAATAATGTTATCTAGATAACTGAGCTTTTGGAACAAAGTACAGGTATCATGCCTCGAGTCTATGACACAACCACTTTAAGAAAGTTCATGGAAAGGGTCAGGTGCAGATGAATGTTACAAAGTTAAAATTTTTGTGTCAATGCTGGTGTGTTACGTTAACAACATCTCCATATCACAGATGAATGACTTGTAGAATGTGGAAAAATACTCCAAATTTTGACATGTCTGAATTGTATATATTCTGCTCACTATACATTAGGGTTCAGTACTAAGAGCTGCTGTTTGATGGTAGAGGCTTTAAAATGCTGCTCATATCACTGTGTATGTCACCTTTGTGGGGAGCTTGACCATTTGTATTTGTTTACTTTTGAGACAGGGTCTTGCTATGTACTTCAGGCTGGCCTTGAATTCACTATGTGGCCCAAGCTGGCCTTGAACTCTCAGTGATCCTCCTGCCCCAGCCTCCTGAGTGCTGGCATTACAGGTACGAGCCATCACACATGGCTTGACCTTTACAAAGAGACTTCATCAGTGGTTTACAGATAATAATAGTCTGTAAATGAGATGCATCAAAATCACATGAAAATCATTTTTAAAAATTGGGGGTCTAATATCCTGACTCGGTGTATTTAGAGTGTACCTAGGGTGTTGGTATTTGCCTTTGTCGAATCTGCAGGTAATTCTGATAAGCTATTAGCTCTCAGCTCTGCTCAGTTACTACTAGATGTGTTTGTGATGTAAATTAGGCTGTGATCCAGGCTGAGTTTAGATTTCCTATATGCTAAGAATTGGTAGCAAGGCCCTGAATCTTTCTTAGGTGATGAAGTGATAACTATTTACTGGTGGGTTGAAACTGAGCTATTAATTATGATGTTGTTAATCTTTGTTTTTAACTCTAGGAAATGTAAACATTGTGAGGAAGTGTAGCTTGCCCTACAATGGCCCGATTTTAGGACACTGGAGCACTTATTATTTCATTTCTTCAGTAGTTTAGAAAAACAGATGTCAACACAATGACATACCCAGAATATGTAATTAAAAGACAAAACTCAGAATTCCTCAACCAGTTCTTACGAAATGCTCTGTATAGTTTTATGATGAAATTAAGTAACTCAGGTTGTCACAACAGACCATTTTGAGGGGAAAAGAAGTTAATACCCTGTATGTCCTCACAAAATGTCTGCCAGCATTTACTCCTTCTTCCAAATAAAGAAAATAATCTATACCACATCTCCCTGTAAAAAAAAAAAGGAAGAAAACAGTAACAAAACCCCCAAACTCTCTGCAATGCACAACGTGTGCACAATGCACATGTTTTTTAAAAAGGACCATATATATCAATCTAAGCTTTAGTTCCAGTTTAAAGATGCAAACACACATTTCTCCAGGTCAGTACACACCCATAATTCATTTTTTTGGTAGCTTCATAATATGCTATAGTAGAGAAGTGTCATGATTTTTCCAGTTGATCCTTCATTGATGGCCTTTGTTGTCAGGTTTTAAAATCACTATATTCAATGCTATAATAAGCATTTTAACACACATGCTAATTCTTTTATTTTAATCAGGTATTTTCTAATAGGATTTCTCCTTGAAAGGGTACAGGGATCTTAACACATCCTAGATTCTGCTAGATTATTTTCCAAATACGTGGTAACAACTTCACATTTTTTCCAGCACTGTGTGTGAGTTCTAGTTTTCTTCCATAACCTCCCCAGCAATATTTTCAATCTTTTAAAGTTTTGCCACTTTCACATGTGAAAATACCATTTTATTATTTTGAGAGTATAATGTGGTATGTGTATATGAAAATGCATGTCCTCTTTTGTAAAAAGCCTTCTAAAATAAAATTATATATTTTCTCTCATCATGCACAAAATGTAATTCCATAATAGATTAAAGATCTAAATATGAAAAGGACAAGGGATACAAAAATGCACAGGAAGGGAAAAGAGTCCCAGGATACTTGTGTAAATTTGAGTAGGAGAGATGTTGGACATTTTAAGACAAGATACATCTACATGTCATACAGAAGGAAAACTTGAAGGTAGACACGCATAGGTAACCATTAAAGTTGTTTCCGTTGCCTTTTGCACAATAGAAAAGTCAAGTGATGTGTTTTAAAGTACTTTTTATATATACTTATATATAAATATCCATAATCTATGGTTCTCTCAAAAATTGATACAGCAAAAAAGGAAAACTATGGAACACTGAACAAAAGATACAAATCCTTTTTCTTCTATTCTAACACTGCATCTGAAGTCCTTGTGTTTGAAATGTAGTGCTCGTACTTGCTTACATCAGAGCAAGGCAGCAGAAGGTCTACTTCCTCTCCTATGGCCCTCTCAGGTTCTCACCTGCTCTCTACTGGTTGGGTCTCTTGGCACTGGGATCTGATTTCTCCCTGTGGTGTGTCATCTTTGAAGAATCTCACACACCTGCTAATCACTAACGTACTAACCTGAGTTTTCCTTTTGACATTTCCCTCCTCCTTCCCTTTTCAACTCTGCAGCCAAGTCACAGGAGCGCAATGCTTCTCAAAGCCAAAAGTTTATATTTGGAAAGCTCTGTACACAAGCCGAGGACCACACCACCAGGTTCAGGTGTACTTAGCAGTGAGCAAACCACATCAGGAGACAGAGTTAGACACTGAATTTCAACAAGGCACCTGCATAGTCCTTATGCCCATCAGAATATAAAGCACTTATTTGTATGCTACGCACATAACTGAGGAGCAACTGAGATAATTCACGAGCATGTGCTGCGCCAAGTCTACAGTACCACATACGTAAAAGTAATGCTAAGCTATGGAGCCAGTAATCCAATTAACACCATAATTAAAAATAACTGGTGAGCGGCGGGAGCATCACGTATCTTAGCTCCTCACTCCCAATGTGAGACAGCACAACCCTCCACAGATCTCATTTGCTATAAAAGCCACGGCTAGCAAACTCTTCATCATTTAAGGCTCTGCCTAAAAGATAACATCTGAGAAAGACCCTTCCCATCTCTGATTCCAGTTTTGGTCATCAGTTCTTTCTGAATTGTCAGGATCTTGTTCTTTTTATAACTTTAGCCCCAGTTGTAAATAAGACTACCTAGAATATCATGTAAATTCAGTGAAAGCAAGAGCCACTTTTGTATGGAGTGCTTAGCACAACATCATGTACATGATAGATGATCAACAAAAACTTGTTGAATGAATAAATGAAACATGCAATGTCTTATGTATGTAACAGCTGTTGTAAGAATCTATAGTTACTGTTTACTTCTACAACATTATTATAACATGAAATTATGGGCTTCATAATAGAATTTTGTCTTCTCTGTTTGTGTTCCTAACATCTAAAACACTTTGCAATATATAGGTTCTCAATAAAAATTTGATAAATGAATACAGGTCCCATTATGTGCTGTGGTTGGCTGAGTTAATGGAACTTTGAGGTCATTGCCAGCTTTGTTATCAAAGTCTCCATGACTGAAGCTACGAGCAGCCCCAGTCTCCACACATTTAAGTCAAACGTGCACTGCCAATGTGCCAGAGCACGCAAAAATGAGAACCAGAGTAAGGAGGGGATAAAATACATGTTAATTATGTGATTTTTCTTGATCATCTTGCTTTGGACATTATTTTTCCTGGGGACGATGGGTTTCCCATAGTTATGCTAAATGTTAGATGCAAATTTAATCTTTTCCAACATTCTTTAACAAATGAAGAAGAAAAACCCTCTTTAAATGATTTACAAGTGATTGAAAGGTGGCTTTTTTGGTACCGGGAATCAAACTCAGGACCTTGTGCTTGCCAAGCAAGGAGCTGTGCTGCTGAGCTATAGCTCCAGCAGAAAGATGGTTTCTATTCAGAAGTTTCTCATAGTTTTCAGGTTGAATTTATTGCTTAGGAACAGAGTCAAGCATCCACAGATCATAGGTAGTGTGAATATAAAGCATGAGAATTTCAAAGTGTTAAAAAGTTAGATAAAAATTAAGGATGAAAAATGTCATTAGGAAGTGAATTAGCAGTAGAGAAAATGTGCAAACATATTTTCCTCTCATTCCATGCCCCGGGAAATCAAAAGACATGGCCCATAAACTGACTTCTGATTTTCACTATTGTTAAAAAGAAGTTGATGGTGTGGGGGATTGCTGGCAAATACTTTCGCTGTAGTTCTTAGAATTTAATGGACTAGCTGAGGCTGGGGAAAATATATGTTACAGGAGTCCATGTAAATGTATAATGGATTCTCGCTGTAGTCATTTCCTCACTTTCAAACAAAAACCTAAGTACAGATTTAATCCTTCTGTGGTACTGAGATCACTGAAGAATATCCATTTGCAAACTCCATCTCCTTAGACACACATATCAGCATGGTGCCAGTGGTTTCTCCTATTATTCCAGACTAAAAGCGCTTGAGCTCTGCCCCTCTGTTTGGGTCTCCCCAGTGTCTAAGTGACATTCATCAAGGCAGTTCCTTTGACTGTTCAGTGCTTCGCTGGAATATACAACGATCTCATTTTCACCCGGGAATGAGAAAGGACAATGCTTGTTTTACAATTCAGTCATTCGTTTTGCCCTGAATGTTACATTGTTGTATTTACTGACTTGATTCTTACTTGCAATGCTTCTACAATAGTTTTTGCACAAGAAACCTCAGAAGCTAAAACTTGCTATCAAGTTTTTTAAGAGAATTTATACATGCTTGAAATTACTTTATCTTTGAATATAGAAGTTGTTGATCCTTCATGCAGGAGAATTAGCAAGTGGGAATGAAGTAAGCAGAGAAAGAATCTGGTCATAACGGCCACTTAATAGTTTGGAGCTTTCACCTCTGGATATAAGTCATCATAGCAAAACTGAATGTCGATGCTGTTTTGTGCGCTGATTTTTCTCCATATTTATTATATCGTGAGCATGAAAATTACTTGTAGAAATCATGATAGGTAAGAAAAATTCCACGATATGAATGATAACTAACTTTCTCTTATTGCTGCACATACGTGTGGCACACTAGGTTCCGCTAGAATGGGTAAGTTGGTGACAGACATCTTTCTGTCCACTCCCAATCTTTGCCTACACTTCAGATAATTCCCTTAGGAAAGTTTTGCAGAAATAACACTCTAGAGAATATTAGTGTTACAAATAGCTTGTTAAATGTATGTGTGCCGTTTCGCTATCTGTCCTGAGCACTTCACCTGTATAAACTAATTAAATACTAGGTCAATTTTACAAATAGGAAGACTGAAACACAGAGCGCTCTGCAGCCCCCTTCAGGGTCCCACGGTTGGTGAGGAGGCGACCCCAACGTGAACACAAGCCCTCTGAGAATGGAGCTGGCATTCTGAACGTTGCCTGAGCACAGACGCTCTAAGAGCACGCACAGACGTGACCACGGCAGATCACAAACATGGAACTTGGCAGGATTAGGCCACCTCATTCAATCTCTGGACATTATAGAAAGCAAGACCCAGAAGTGGTTGATGAATGAACAGAGAGAGAAGGAACATGTCTAGAACTTAGCAGATCTGATCCTTCATCCAGGCTTCCAATTACTTGTCACTCAAAGCCTGGCTCCGTGAGCCAGACTGCCCACATCACGAGGTAACCTGCGGGGGATGCAGATTCTCAGGTTCTGCTACAGTCCTCCTGCAGCCCCATGCATCTGTACTGTTAAGAACCCCATAGTTCCATTTGCAGATTTAAATGTGAGTTAGCAATGGAAATATAATCTATAAACTTGGTGGATTTTTGATTTTTAATGGAAATAAATCTGCGTGTAGACTGCTAGTATTTCCATAGCCGGAAAAAAAAGTCCTCATTATTCAAAGTTAGTGAAAGATTCTATCATGGAGCCATGTGAAATCACTATAATTTTAAGTTACAGACAATCAAATATTGCTAGTCGACTGTGGTTCAATTTCAGTGGGGAATGGGGCAATGATAATAAAACTTACAGGTGACAGTCTCTCTAGTATTGGATTTGATGGGAAAAATTAAGCAAAGTTCCTTCCTTCAAAGAGGGCACAATTTAATCAGGAAGAGTAAACAAGCAACTCTCATAAAATGATTAGTGTTAGCGTGGAGCATTCTGAGAGCTTGAGAGGATGTTAAGTAGTGCTCTGCAAGATAAGAACTACTGAAGAAAATGATTGTTTGCTTCTATTAATGGCAAGAAAGATGAGTATGCAAGGCTCAGCCAAATTATTAAATGGATATCTGAGTGGGCTGCTTAAAGCCTGATAAATACGTAAAGAATATCGCTGTCTACAAAGCGTAGGACATGTGAATTATTGCTAAAATCATGTGAGCCTATCAAATGTTCTCTTAACTGTAATGGTGAGTAAAGGGAGTAACAGCACTTAGGGTATTGGTTCTCTCTCATCAGCCTGAGTTTGACCACTTCCATGTTTTGAAATTAGTAGATGTGATGTAGGAAAAAGCTTTTTGCCCTTCTGTATTCAACTCTCAGCAGAACACTTCTGTGAGCAGATGGGGGAGAGGATCAGTTTGATTCTGACACTAACCATAGGTGGACGGCTTAGTCCCCTGTACTTCAGATGCCAATGACAAGTCCGGGAATAGGAACTGCAGGTTAACTGGCTACAAGTTGGGCATTCCCATGACTTCTTTGGATTTCAGCATTTGCTAGGATGTCTCACAGAACTCCAGGAAACATTTTACTCATATTCACTCATTTATTAGAAAACATGAAAATGAGCAACCACATGAAAAAGAGGCATAGGCCAAGGTAAGGGAGAAAGGATTTTCCTTGCCCTCTCCAGGGGAGCCACCTTCCCAGGACCTCCACATGCTCACCAACCCAGAAGCTCTCTGAACCTTGTCTTTTAGGGGGTTAATAGAAGGTTCATTATGTTCGATAATTGTAGCTCACTGGTCATTGGTGAGAACTCAAACTCCAGTCTACCATCTTCTCCTCCCTTTAAGCCTTTCTCATAAGGACTGACTGATTTCACATAACTTTTATCTGGATATTTCTAAACAGTCACATGACTTCTACCTGGATATTTCTGGATTCTCGTAATGCTGAGCTGCTGCCATGGGAAGCATGCATGTCTCCAATCAGGAAATGCTGCCGGAAGACTCATCACCAAGTAGCACTCTGATCAGTTCTCTGTGTTCTTTAAGGGAAGTTTTTATTAAGTTATGTTCTTTAAGGGAAGCCTGCTTGTACTTTCCAGACCTGCACTATTTCTGTGGTATCTGGAACTAATATGAGGATCTGAGTAGGAGAACTGAGTGCAGGAATCAAAAGCAAACTTCGTTCTGAAGAAAAGAAGTTGAAAGGAAGAACATGGCCAACACAGTTCTGAGAGACGAATTGAAAGATGCTTGGTTTATAAAAACTAGAGAGAACATTATGCTCAAAAGAGCTGGACAATTGAGGAGCACTCTATATTCCCAGGTGAATTCATATGTATTTCTTAGAGAATAAAACAACGATGACAAAATTGCAAGGGGTACTAAATTTGGTGAAAGGCAATGGTAATTAACGTGTTGCCCAGGAGGCGCTCATTTTTGCACCAGCCAGAGAACAGTATCTTTGTCTCAGCCATCTTGTCCTTAAACAAACACTGCTCAAAGCTGTTTTAGGAGTGTGTATAAGTAAAGTCTCTAGGGTCAAATTTGGGTGATAGTTTGAGTGATCCATGAAATACACCAAAGAGGGGGAAATTGACAGGAGGGTGGAGAATACTGCACTTAAGCTCGTAAGTGTGGCATCTCTGAGATCTCCACAATCCTCCTGAAGCCCTTGGGACAAATGGTTTGTATTTATCAGGGGTTGTTATTGATGAAATCTAGTCTGGGAGAGGTGCTTTCAAGGTTGGATCCCTAGTTTATATATTCTCTTCCCTGCTTTCTCCTTTCCTTATTTCCTCCCTGCCTCCAGCTTTCCTTACCACCTATTCAAATTCTTACTGGCTGTGCCCAACACTTATCGTGAGAATACAGACAAGAGTAAGACACAGCACCTTCCAAATTTGCTTATCCTCTGGAAGGGTAGATGGAACAGCAAAACACTGTGACACCTAGCAGTACAGGGATCATTTTAAATGACAGCGAGAGCACCAGGAGATCTCAGAGGAGGAGAAATCACAGCTGGCTCGTAGCCTCAGGGCCTGCTGGCTTGCTGGCTCCCCATTGGAGGCAGTGTTTGAATTGGTTCATCAAAGGTGGGCAGGTGCAGAAAAGAAAATGCTTTCCCCAAAATGTGCTGCATAGACAAACACACAGAGAGGAGAGCTGTTGATGATCCTGGGCAATTCACAGCTACCAGCAAAAGGAAAGGGGCTACTGTCTGGTAGGGAGCGGTGAAGCAAAGGGTGGCATCTCTCCTTACCTGCAGCCCTATCCACATCACCCTCTGCTTGTCCTCCCTGGTGGCCCTCAAACTTCAGCCCAGCTACCTGCAGGGGTTGTTAAACTCTAGATGGCTGGGCTCCACCTCAGCGCCTGTGGTTTGGGAGGATTGGTGGCTCAGGAACTTTGCATTTCTAACAAGGTCCCAGGTGATGCTGAGATTGCTGGTCTGAGACCCACTGGTCAAGGTCATACCACAGACTTACCTCAGCCACAGTTCTTGTATCTGCACACTTCCGCCCTAGACAGTCCCGTGACTCCTGTTCTCAGTTATTTATTCCTCTCAACTCTCCTTACCCCTTTTGTGCTTTTTATCTCTCTTCATGGCCCTTATCAGGACTCTATGCTATGGTATATTAATCTTCCATCATCCTAGTAGAATGTAAATCCTACAAGAGACTTTGTTTTGCTCATAAGTACCTAGAGTGGTGCTATGCTCTATCACTGAAATCCTGTCTCCCCAGGCCCTAGCACGGAGTGGCAGATGTGCTGTGTACCCCATTAGCAGTGCGGGCTGAGCAGATGAGAGGTGGCCTCAGAACAGAGTAGGGAGACAGGAAGCATGAGCGCTGAGATAACTCAGATCAAATGCTGCCTTTTCTCCATCTTATGAATAAAGACACTTTTCTTTGTGTTTATTAGAAAAATGTTCGGGGTCATAGAGGAAGAAAGGATGTAGGTGTGGATAGGAAGATTCTCATAAGCGGACGGTGTTCAGGGTGGCTGTATGGAGACTACCCTATCTTAGCAATCTAGATTCCTGTGCAAGGAGCTAAACAGAAAACCCTCATTTGAGTCAGAGGAAAACAAAACAGACTACATTTTCTTCTAAAATCCTGAAGTGATTTTCCTATCAGTTATTAGATTAAGATGAATTTCTACTCATCATTTACAGTAGTTTCTCTTGCTTTAACATGAGGTCTGAAAACTTATGGACAACTGAACTGCCCCATCTGTGTCCTTCCTTCTACCCATTAAGCTTGGCAATTTGGAAAAAGCAAATATTTCAAATATCTCGCCGTACAGGCTCATCTCAAACGCCTCCAACTTCTAAGATGTTTAGCGGCTCGGATGCCAAGTTTATTGTTATCACACCATCAGACTTCCCGTGCCAACATGACGGACAGCGGGCAGCACCCCAGCCGTACCTTATTTTAAATCCTTGTCCTCACTGCAGTCACAAAATTAGAAAGGGAAGCTTAATAGACAGTTATTTCATTCATAAATTAGTCTGGTAAGATGAAGATGTTCTGAAAGGTAGATGAGCAGTTGTGGCCAATGAAGTGACACGTGCAAACGGTTACAGATGCTGTAAGTGCAAAAAGCAGTCTAGGCCTCTCATCTGGTGGTATGTAATTGACACGCTAGAAGTCTCAACTGGTAGCAGTTCGCAATCTATGACCGAACTCCTGTAAAAGTATCGTGTGTGTGTGTGTGTGTGTGTGTGTGTGTGTGTGTGAAGAAAATGAAGGCAGAGAAAAGCAGGAAGGGTACGTGCTAACTTTATGTACTTGAATTTTTGTTTGCTTTGCATAGGTTTTCATGTTGCCTTTTCTTTTCTTTTTTTTTTTTTTTTTTTGTGGTACCGGGGATCGAACTCAGGACCTTGCACTTGCCAGGCAAGCGCTTATTCAACTGAGCTATATCCCCAGCCCCATGTTGCCTTTTCTTTTTCCAGTTTAGATTGTTGGATTGAACAGCGACCACTGTTCTCCCTGCAGGACACTGCCTGACACAGCTACTTAAGATTCTTAACTCTTCTTGGGACCAAGAATTATGCTCAAAAAGTAGTCACTGATCAGTAAGTGTGCATGGAACGAGGGAGTACTTAAGGACTACCAAAATGGAACTCCTGTTCTCTGGAAATTGAAGGATGGAGAGAAGAAAAGTTCAGACATTTTCACAGTCTTTTATTTAATTCCCTGGGAAGGAAGAAGGTAATAGAAATAGTCAGTTTTGTGTTAGGATGTATCTACGGGACAGGCTTTCCAATTAATATTAGCATAGTCATTTACCTAATATAATACCTTGCACTGTATGTGGATTTATGAATTTATATCATTTCATTCAATGCTAGAGAGATACAAATCAGTGGCAGCCACTTGCCAAAGACTGAAAATAGACCCAAAGTCTATCACCATGCACCAAACTCAAGTCAAAATGGATCGCAGATCTCAATGTTAAAACAGAAACACTAAATCTGTTGGAAGAGAAAGTAGGTAAAAATCTTAAAGACAGGGTTGGGCAGAGAGTTCATGAACAAAATCCAAACTGCACAGGAAATACTTCAAAGAATCAACAACTGGGATCTCATTTTACTGAAAAGTTTTTGCACATCTAAAGAAATCACCAGCAGAGTAAAAAGAAAACCCATAAATTGGGAAAAAAATCCTAGCTGGCTGTCTCGCACACAAAGGTCTTCTATCTAGAACATATAAAGAATTAAAAAAAATCAGTCCCTTCAAATTTAAAGACCCAATCCTAAAATGGGCATCTGAGATGAAAATATAATTCTCAGATGAAGAAATACAAATGGCAAAAAAACATGAGAAAATGTTCAACATCATTAGTCATTTGAGAAATGCAAATTAAAACAACAATGAGATTTCACCTAACCCCAGTAAGAATAGCTATCATTAAGAAATCAACCAATAACAAATGCTGGTGAGGCTGTGGAGAAATAGGAACTCTTCTCCACTGCTGGTGGGAATGCAGACTGGTGAAACCACTGTGGAAATCAGTTTGGAGATTCCTCAGCAAACTAAGTCTAGAGGTCCCATTCAACCCAATTATTCCCCTTCTGGGTATTTTCCCAAATCTGAAAACCTCATATCACAGCAATATATGTGCACCCATGTTTTAGCAGTGCAATTTGTAATAGCTAAATCATGGAAGTAACCCAAATGTCCATCCATTGAGGATTGGATAAAAAAACGTGGCATTTTAATATAATGGAATATTACTAAGATATAAAGAAATATAAACTGAAGGCTTTTTATAGGTAAATGGTCAAAACTAGAGACCATAATAATAAATGAAATAAATCAGACCTGCATGGGTAAGTAACATATTGTCTCACTAGTGTAAGAATCTGAAAGAGTGAATAAAATTAGGAGGTATGATAAACATTGTGAAATGAAAGGGAACTGCTCAAAAGTAAAGAGCAACTTGAATGAGGGAAAAGAGAAAAGAAAGAAGGGGAAAATTATGTATATATGTTTATACAGGATAGCTAACATAGTTGTACTACTGACATATTCCTCTATTGAAAGGAACAGTTAATGATTAATTATTTGATTAATCCTGCATGTCTCTATTTGTTTTCCTGAGTAACCACTTTGAAGTTATCAATATGTAATACAACAACCATTATTAATTTCCTCTCACCTTGTCTGTAATTCAGTATTGCTTGTATTGTTCATGTGCTATTCTGTAAATGGATGTCTGTTTGTTAATTTGTGTTTGTTCTTTTATTTTTAAAATTTTAAAAAAATTAGTGGCAGCATTTTCTTTCTTCCATTCCTATTACATCTTTCCTTATTTTATTTCTTTTCAGAGCTACAGAAACTACTCTGATACAAACCTTTAGAGTTTTGACTTCAGTTCTGGGCAGGTTTTCTATGAGTGGGTCCAAGCAGAAATAGAATTCTGCTCAGATGGTAACTGAAGAGACCTTATTAAAAGGGCTGTCAATGGAGATGCAGGCAGGACAAAGGGACAGGCCAGGGATCCTGACACAAGGAGATAGCACTCCCTATGTCTGAAGGGACAAAAGAACAGGAACTACATGTTAGAGGCCATCAGGAAAGGGGGCTGTTCTGTAGGAGTCATAGAAGAGACGGCTGACATTATCTTGCGTGACTGACTTTTGAAGCTTTCTATTGGTGCATTTAGAGATATGTTCTCACTCTTTTGTGAAGATACATTGGATGACAAAAGGGCGATGGGGCTCTGATTACAAGTCACATGAGGTAACGCGGAATGACCCAGGAGAAAATGACAGAGCTGGTTGATGGATTTGAAGTAATTGTTGCAACAGCTCTCTCCCTTCTTGGATCTCTTATTTTTCTTTAACTGACTTTTCCTGGATTTCTTACTTTCTGGTCTTTTGTGCCTGTGTCTTCTGTTTTTGTCCCCTCCACTCTACCTTTAGTTTGGGATTCTCTTCATATAATGAGTGCTTTCGGGATGCTCCACCCTACATTCAAGGTGTTAAGAAGTTATGTTCACATATCAGTTACTGGAACTTATTACACAGATACCTTCAAGTACACACACCTGAAACAGTATTTCTCTATAAAGAGCTTGTTCTAATGGGGCAATTCTGATAAGCACTTTTTCTGTCTTTCCCTGTTTGATTACCACCTGCCTATTTTCAATTGTCTTAGCCATTTCTTGCTGGGATGAAATACCATTTACAAGAGAAAAGGTTTATTTTGGCACACAGTTACAGAAGTTCCATCCATGTTTGGTGGGTTTAAACACAGAGATGGCACCGTAGAGGGGCCTAGCGGAGGAGCGGCCACAAAGCAGAGGGAGAAGGAAGGATGCGAGGAAGGAGTTTGACCCTTCTGTGTCACACCCCCAGTGACCTGCCTCCCCTGGCCAAAGCCTACCTCTTAACAGCAGGTCAGTTCCAGTGTTCTCGTGGTCCAGGCCTCCTCCAAAAGCACTACATGTACGCAACCTTTGAGAGCCATTCTTGACTTCAACCATCACAAATTTGTTCCTTTTCTTGCCTGTCATTCTTACTTTTGGCACCATAATATCAATATCCCAACTGTCTTGCCACTAATCACCAGCCATCACGTTCTTCCTTCTCAGAGAGAACTATCTTTTAAAAACTGAGTTATCTTAATTCTCCACTTAAAATTCTTCATGAGCACCCAGTCATGTCTGGGACAGAGCAGAACTGCATGCTTTAGGATGCAAGGCTTAGCTGTGGATTTACCTCTCCTTGCACACATAGAGAGAAATTCCTTCTGTTTCAACCAATCGTAATTGCTCTGATTTTGTAAACTTAACACTTTTCACTTGTACTTCTTTGTGCCAATAGAAAGCCTTACTGTAATCTCTCATTTTTTTAAAAAAATGATTGAGATCTAGATTATGTCCTTTTTGTACCAGTCCTTTAAAAGAAAATTGTTGCATGTTTAATAATCACAAATTCCTGCTTGTCCTTTAAGACACATCTCACAGCCAAGAAACCACTTTGACCTTTTGTAGTCTGGAAATGGGTGACCCTCTCCTGCTCTTACGTGGCACTGGGAGTTTTCCTGCGAGTTCAGGAATCTTAAAGTTGGAACTGTTTGTTTACTTTCCCAAGTTACTCATTACATTGTGCACATGGACTGTGCTTTCATCTCTGCAGCCCCAGTCCCAGACTAGCAGCGGGCCAGACACCTTACAAATATTTATAGAAATGAAATCAAATCCTCCCTCATTAAGTACTTCCTAGCCTTGCCAAATCACTTGACTTCAGCTCTGATAACTTTAAAGAATAAGAAAGGGTAGGATGATTTCTAGGTTCGCCAAAGGCTGTGTCATCAGCTGCAAAGAATGTAGACAACTTTGCTGACCTGGGTTTTAGTCATAACTCTACAACTAGCTCTGCAAATCCTTTGCCTTTCTGGAGTTCTGTTTCCTCTTGTACTGAACAGAAGGCTTAGGCATGACTTTTTTCTCCTCTAGTTCTGATTTCTATGTTTTAATGACATTTATAAAATAAAAATGCAGGGGCTGGGGATAAAGCTCAGTTGGCAAGTGTAAGGTCCTGAGTTTGATTCTAAGTACAAAAAAAAAACCATACTTTAAGTCAGCTTAAAGTATAAAATCTTATAAGTGCATTTGGAGGGATTTTTTTTGTTAAGCCCAATGGGAGGAAGCGTGGGTTGATAGTCATTGGAAATCTGTGACCACTGAGAAGCTGCTGGTTATTTCTTAGCGTTTCCTTCTGGATTTGACCTTTGGCTACTGACTGTATTTCACACCTTTTGCACCAAAGGCAACCACCCAAATTCTAGTCTACAGTAGGTAATGTTTGAATGTCTGGCCTGTGGCCATGAGGGAAAGGAGTGTGACTTTCCCCTTCTGCTTTTCTGCTGGCTAAGCTGTGAGAGGTGGAAGCCTCCTTCTATGATCACGCTAGAGGACTGACCGCTGAGCATGGCAAAGGACAGGATACCAGGAGTCTGGCTCTCTGGCACCACTGAACAGCCATAGCTCTTCCGGATTTTCAAAGGAGCGAGCAATGGATCTGTAGTTTAACCCACTGCGGACAAAATACACTCTTCAAAGCCACACCCAAAGTGACCTCCTCCACCCGGTTAAACCCGCTTCCCCATGAACCCATCTGGGATTAATCCATCTGATGACGTTAGAGCCCTCCTGATCCCGTCACTTCCCCAAAGTGGCAATAACACTTTCCCGACGGAGCTGTAATTTTGTCTCACTGCTGGGTGGGTTGAGCCCCTGGAGTACATACATATATGACTGTCCCATGCATGAGTGTACTTCCACCACCAGCAGCACAAACCACTTGATGAGACAGTCATGCATGTTCCACTGGTGGTCCAAGTGAGCAGAAACATGTTAAACCTTCAACAAAGTGAGCCGAAACATGTTAAACCTTCAACAAAGTGAGCCTCTCAGGGACATTTTACATAGCAACTAAAGCAGCCTAGACTGACTTGTGGAGGATTTTTCAGAAACAACCTTAGAAGAAACTACATGTCCTTTTTGTTCTTAATGCTCCAAATATGCAGGTAGCACACATTTCAAACTATTATCCCTGAGTTGAGATGGCTCCTTCCTGGTTGAGGGCGCTGTTAAGAATGGGGCACTCCTGTTCTGCTGGCTAGAAGTATGGGGTGCTGGAGCTCTATTTCTCTGACTTGGTTAGACATGGGTCTCAGGAGTAAAGAAGAGTGGATTAGAAGTGGGAAAACTACAAAATCTGGTTTTAGGGACTTGAAAGCCAGGCAGAAGAATCTGGAGTTGATGCAGTGGTAATAAGGAGGTCTTTGAGCAAGGGAGTAATGTAAGTCCTATTTTAGTAAAAATATTTGTATGAGAAAGGACTAGAGAAAGTTGGAAGAAAACTATCTTGACTCAGACAAAGATAAAGAAGACCTGAATGTCTCTGGTGGCTTTTACAAGGAAAAGAACAGAACATCCGAGATATTTTTCATAGGAGGTAAATTTGCTTCTTAGGAATGAAATAAGAGGGAAATAGCAGAAACACAGGAAGACAAATTAAGGAAGCAAATACAATGAAGACTAAACAGGTTGATCCTACAGATTGACCCTGTTTGTCCCAACTCAGGACCCTTCTCAGATGGAAAGGGGGCCTCCTAATTACAGTCTTAGGCCAGACCTGCGGGCACAAACTGTTGGTCCCTGGACAGTCTTGGACAAATGGAAACTGATGGCCATCTTATCTGAAAAGAGCTTAATTATCAACACAGAAGGTGAAGCTCAGATTCATATCACCTGCTCTGGTCTCTTGTCCTCTGCACCTGGTTTTTAAAGTTTAGGGAATGCAAAAGTGATAAAAGAACTAAAACCTGCTGGGAAGTTGAAAGCCAGAGACAGAATATCCAGAGGCAAGAAGGAGAACAAGAGTGAGATCTCTGAGGTTGAATTTGCTCTGCGAGGTGGCTGCCTTTCTCGTGGTTCTCTTTTCTTCAGTATGTCACATTCCAGCTTGGGGCCCCTTGGCTCACAGGGTTTTGAAGACCGAATTACTTTGTTAAAAAAAAAGGTTACTTTCTTCAAGTCTATTTATCTGAACCCTCATATCACAGTTCTGCAGATTTAGTGAATTTGTGGATAAATTCCTGTCAGTGGAAGTATATATCTTGGGGGGGGGTGCAACATAGATATTGACTCATCAGAAAGCACCAGCCTTTAGGCAGCCTGAGGCAGGAGGATTGCAAATTCAGTCCCTTCTGGGAATCTTAGACTCTGTCTCCAAAGAAGGGAGTTGGAAATATTTTAGAGTAGGTAGAGTGTCCCTGGGTTTGATCACTCAGTACCACAAAAATAAAACAAAACAAAACTGCCACCAGCCGGCTGGCTCTCCAGCTGTTATAACCAGTGCTGTACGTACCCATGGTCATGAGGAAAAGGCTGCCTCCTCAGAGCTACTCCCCTGAGCAAGAAGGGGAAGAAACTGCCCAGGGACACGAGAAGTGATTTCAATAAATGTAGGGCAGCAACAATGAAGGAAAAGTCCCCCAGGTCTTTGGTGAACAGATCCCAAACCAGTAGGATTGAGTCCCACAAGGCAGCCAATATGATGGTGCCACTTCTCTGAGCATCTTCCACCCAACTACAACAGGGCTGGGAGGGCAGAGACCGACCCTAGAGGGGACTTTCACCCTTCCTTGTGGATACACTGGAAGATTCTGCTCACACCTTACAGCGTGTATACTCTACTTATTTTAGGTACGACCATTTTTTTTACTAAACTGCAGCTCTCAGAAGGCACTGACTTTGTCAATCAGTGCCTTTACCAAACAAAGGGTCTTCAAAAAACAGTCCTTGGATGAGTAGAGGTACATGACTACCGCCACTTTTGGTGTTACTTTTTGTGTGTGTCTATGTGGCAGTAAAGTTTCCTGGTCTTTTGTCTTCCATTCCTATGGATTCTGCCAGCCAACCCTCAACAATGATTCACCATCAGTGACTTGTCATCATCATAGAGAAGGTGAGCAAGGCTAAACTTTTCATTTCACCTCCCTCATCTCTTCATGGTCCTGAAATGTTCATTTCCGAAAAGAAGGTTAAGACTTCATGTGTTTTCTAAATCCAATTCTGTTCAACCTGAGTGACAGACTATGCAGTAGTTTGTGGAGTCAGGCAGAGCTGGGTTAGCATTCATTCCAGCTGTGCCTTGCAGGGGCATTGGGCTCATGAGCTCTACCTTGGGCAGTTTGTATCTTATTCGGCTTATCCTCAAATGTGACTACCATGGTGCGAGGTTGTAGTGAGAATGATCAGTGTTTTTACAAATGTTTGTAGCAAACATTCGTAAGCAGTAGCTCGTTTACCACCCTCTGAAGTACCCACTCAGTGTCAAGGGCCATGCTATATGCATGCTATTGTTTTAATCTTTACAACTTTGCAGGGAGGTTCTAAATTTATCTCCATTGTCCAAGATAAGGAGTCTGAGGTTCAGAGAAGTTAACACATTCTAGATGGGCCAGAGTTCGTATGTCGCTGGGTGACTCTGGGCCACTGGTGGTACTTGCACGACTGTCTCGTTGGGCGGCATGGAACATTCCCCTGGGTGGATATAAGTCACCCTACGGGACAGTTATGCATGTATCACGGTGGTCCAAGCCAGTGGAATAAAGGCAGGAACTGAAATCCAAACTGTTGAAACTCAGAACTTATGCTACTCCCACTGATATGAAGAAGTAAGTAATTTTCAAAAATCACAACTATGCTAACTCTATAATGTTGCCAGCATGTATTGTTTTTCCACCTTAACTATCTTTTACTACAATTAAAAAAGAATCTACCTTAACTTCGTATGGTGGGACTCTTTCTGTTACTTTGCCCTCAATATCATAGTATAATAAATAACCGAGTCTACTTCTTGGGAAATGAGAGGAAGCCACAGAAGAGCATGCAGAGTGATGTCTGCTTCTGTAGGGGACTCACATGTCCACTGCCGTTTGCTTATCATCCAAAATTTGACTTTTGTAGTCTCTGAAGAGCCTCCGATGGTGGAGTATTGACTTTAGTGATACTTAGTGTCAAATTATTTTCCTCACTTTTAAAATTTCTTTTCTATGTACTTAGACCTCCTTTATAAATATATAACTTAATATAATTATAGTTCAATATAGAAAATCATCAGATTTTCTCCAATGTCTTTCTACACATTTTTTGTTTTGCTTCCAGAGACACTTAAATTTGTCACTCACTGAGCATTGGTTTTGCCCTCTCCGGTTCTTATTAGTTTATGTACAAAGAAGACTGAGCTCATTAGGTGCTCTCCGGAGGTGTGCTAGTTTTTCCTGACCTATTTTTTATTCATGCTCAGGGTCCTGAAAATGCTAATTACATATTACTGAATTCAATCAAGACCTACCAAATGTATTTACATAAGTGTCAGAAGTAGGGTTGCCTTATTGAGGGATAAAAATGAAGTGGGTTAGAATAGCTGAATGGGCACAGCCAGTCCCAGATAATTCTAAATACCATTTCACCACATCTTCCTATCAGATTCTTGTCCTTCAAAAATGTAAACATGCAAAAAATTGTTTCCTAAGTAAACAAAGCAAAATGGTCTCAAATATGAGTAGCATTTCTGTCTTTGGTGATGGAAGAATGACATCTATCTCATGAGGATATGCTAAAGTCCTCGTTTTAATGATGTGTATACTCAGATATTTCTGGTTTTTAAGAGGCTCTAGCCTTCTTTCGTGATGGACAGGTGAAGCTCAATTCTTCAGCCTCTCATTGTTTCATCTTTTCTTTCTCCTACCTTTCTGACATCTAGTAATTTATACATTTGGGACTCTTTTATTATGTGGCAGCTAAAGAGAAAATAGCAATTATTACTTTCAGTGCAGAACAACAGAGAAGGTAGCACAGCCTCCTCCAGCAGGGCTCCGGTTGCGGAAAATTCTATCTGGAAAAGACGTTGCCCTGGCCTCATTTCCTCTACAGTGTGGTGCTTAGGGAAGGGTGCACACCTGCTCCGCTGAAGCAGGCCCAGTAAGCTAGCACCAAGGGCGCCACACACCGAAATAATTACAGCCAGGGCGACAGCTGAGTGTAGGAGTGAAGTTCTGTGTCACAAGAGCACATCTAAGTCTGCGATACCTGTTTCTCATAGGGCTGCCTGTCAGCCAGGAGCAGAATTAACTCTTCCACAACCTCAGGCTGCACTATCAGTCATTAAACAGGAACTTCTTCCACGTTTCCAAGGGAGATAACAAATAGGATATTAAGCCTGGAGCGTGTGTGTTCAGGAGACCAAAAAGCAGCCTTCAGATGTTAACTCTCCTCCGTTCCTCCGAGAACACCAGGGTGGAAAAACTGGGGATCGGATTACCACCTGCAACTCCTACCTCTACGTCCATCCCACATCTTCTAAAGCTGAGGACATGCTTATAAAATTTCCTCTGTCCTCACTGTGTTCAGGCAAACACTAAAGGCAGTGTCCATTTTCTTTTTTAGGAGAGAAAGGAAACAATTTTCTTTCCTAGTGTCACATTTATAAAATCCTCTCTACACTATTCCTGAAAAGAACAATTCTTCTTTAAGACATGGGGTATTACCAGTTTATAATCCACATATATATGAAAGCTTTTCCCAACTGACAATTATGAAGAGATAGTAGTTTTTTTCTTGTAAAAGAAGACTTGAGACACTGATTTTCCTCCTATGTTTTAAGCAATTGAACTAGAGAAACTATTTAAGGTGCTTCCATCTTTAAATGCAGGCATACTGTAATTTCCAGGTTCAAAGAACAGCCTGCTGCAAGTCTGAGCCAAGCACATGCTGTCTATACCACGGCAAGCCTTCAGGATAATAAGAACATGCATCATAATACACTGCTTTCTACCCAACCCTGGGCCTCCTTAAGAAAGCCATGTATGGAACACACTACCCTGAAGAGAGGAGAAAACACATTATTTTTTTCTTTCATAAAAATACCTATAATTTTATGGTTGGCTACTTGTATTCTGCTTATTTTGAGTTGAATAATTCGTATGTCTCAGATTTGAAGATGGTTCTAACAACCACTTTGAAGACTAACAAGCATTAAAAACAATGTCACACTCAGTTCTTAAATTAATCATGGGTGAATTTCAACCCACCGTTCCTGTACACAATTCTAAAGGAGAGACTTTAATTTTCAAGTCATAATTCCTGTGGTATTCTAGCATCCTTCATGCTGAGCACCAACCGAGGCAAATACTGTTAATACCGGCCACAGCTATCCTGCAGACAGGATCCCATTCAACAGTGGGTTCTCAGCAGAGGATGGCACACTATAAAAATATGAAAAGCCAGACTTCTGCCCACCGCTTATTCTCAGTGGGCCAAACCAAAGAACTGAGAGCCGCACGTACACTTTGTATAAGGGACCAGGAGAGCGCAGATTCACACAGAGGACACGAAGCAGAAAGTGAGGCACACAGGAGCAAACCAGCCCCCGCATCCCAATCACAGCGGGCAGGGCACGAAAGTCACTCCACTTACCCAGCGTAGCGGTCATTGTAAAAGTGGCTGAACCCTGGTTGCAGAATCTTCAAAAGGAGCCAGCATAGAGCCAAAAACGCAGCTGTATGGCTCCTGGGCTTCTCGAGGAAGTTCATAGCTTTACAAAGAGAGGAGCTGAAAGTTCCTCACAGCAGTCCCCGAGGAGGTGGAGGGGTAGCTCGCGGCAGCTCCTGCTCTCCACACGCGTTGTCTGGAGGGGGTGGGGGAGGCTTGGGAATGAGCAAAAGGTGACACTTTTTTCCCGTCACAGAAGAAAAAGTTTAGGCAGCAGAGGAAGGGAAGTTGCGATTAAGACTTGGTCTTGGGAGAAGCAACAGCCCAGCCCAGCCCAGCCCAACTGCAGAGCCTGATCCTTAATCAGGCTCCCTGCAGGGGCTGGGCCTCCCGGGTGCTGACTCACTCACGGCAGAGATTTGCTGGGTGCTGCTTCCTTTGGGTAACTTATCTCTGGTTTAGGTTTGTTCATTTTTCCAATTTGAGGCTCTTAACGTGTTTCTCTCTCTACTACGTTCTGTGCCCTAAGGACCTTATTGTAATTGCAAATAATAAGTCAGAGGATGAGCTCAATAAGCAGGCATAAACCATCCCAGGCTCAACGTTTTGCTCTCCTCCGCACAGCTTCCACATACTGAAGCGACAGAAATAGTCCCGATGAGCACATGTGCGGAAGAAGCTGCACACCTGCCCGGAGAGACCGGTCTCCGTTCTACTCCTGCTGTCCCAGGAGGAAGTTTTTTATATTCATTTTGCATGAGCAGCACCCAGGTCTGCTGCTATTTCAGAGGCTCTCATAGGCAGGGAGTAGAAGGCCCCCAAGTGCTTTCCTCGGTTGGCTGCACATCTGAAATACTTAGGCAGTGTAAGCCTTAAAAGTAGAATTCTGAGGAGTGGGATCATTTAAAAAAAAAAAATCCTCCAGTGACTTCAATGTTCAATGATTACACTGGTCTAGAGAAGGTTTCTCAAACCTCAACCTGCTTACAGGTCACTTGGGGATATTGTTATAAGACAGCTCTGAGGCAGTAGGCTGAGCCCCGAGATTCTGCGTTTCTAACGTACTTTAGATGACACTGATGTGGAAGACACTTCAGCCTCACTTTGACTAGCAAGACTTTAAACGAAGTCTATCTTTCCTCTCTAATGACTAGGGGAAAGCCAGCTATGGAGGCACGTACCTGTAATCCCAGTTCTGTGCAAGGCTGAGGCAGGAGGATTGAAACTTTGAGCACAGCCTATGTAACTGATTTATTCAGACCCTTCGTCAGAAAGAAAAACAGCACTGGATGTAGTTCAGTGGGAATGCCCTGGGTTAATTAATGTTTTGCTCTTCCATGAAAGATTTCCACATAGCTCCCACATACTGAAATGACAGCAAATAGTCCTGATAAGCACATGCACAAGAGGAAGTTGCATACCTGGATCAGAAAAGCTAGTCAAGGTTCTGCTCCTGATTATCCTGGGAGAGAGCAGTGACTTTTTTAGGCTGCAGGGAGCTCCTGATACTCATTCTGTATCAGCTGGTCTCAGATCCCTAGCCAATAGTTTAAAAAGTCAGCAGAAAACAAACCAACCTTACAACCCTTTCTTGGTTTCTACCCCGAAACCCGCCCATGGTGATGTTTTTGTTTTCTTTGTATTTGCATCTACTTGCTTCTCCCTGAATTCTCCACGAAACCAAACCTGGAGGATATACTTCGCTCATTAATATAGTGTGACCTAGGGTGCCTCCTGTTGCCCATGTGCCTGGTCCTGGTGGTACTCTCAGAACAGAATGATCCAGCCACCATCTCTTGATTGCACTCGTGTGCTTTTTAAGAGCTGTGGCCAAGAACTCTGATACCTTACATCATGATTGCCTGAGCGCTGTTGGAAGGGAAGCAGCAAGGTTTTCCCGTCTTGTCTACCTTGAGCATTAACCAAGCTCCTTTAATAGATTTGGTTTCAGGTTCATGACACTGACATGATTTGTATCTAAAGTGAATCTTTAAAACTATCTTCGATTGTCCCAATATCAGTTGGGATAATCTCTTCTCTCTGCCTCCCTCCCTACCTATTGTCGGGCAGGTCTTCTGCTAGAGGACTCACTATATTGAATTGATTTTTTTGTCTTGTTTCTTCACAAAATTGCCTTCCCTTGAAGGCCACACTGTATCCCTTTTGTGTTCATACAGGTGCAGTTCCTTACACTTGCTGGAGGAAAATAACATTCACCAAAGGAATGATGAATAGTGCTTGTTAAATGAATGATAAACCCAGGAAGAAATTCATTCAATACACATTTGCTTTGTGGCTCCTGTATGTAGACAAAAGAAAGAATACCTTGGTAGCAGCGATGCCTTTGGGGAGTGGATGTTGCCCAGGTCTCCTGGTTTTTGGTTTTGTTTCTTTCTTTGTTTATATTATTGTTTTATTCCTTCCTGACTTCATGGCTTAGTGCTTTCCAAGGCTTCCCAGGATAACTGAGGCCTTTTTGAGGAAGCCAAGAGAGTCTATACAACAGCTAGTGAACTGTTGAAATAAGAGTTACTGTGTAAATGAAACACTTCATCCCGTTGCATTTCATTATGTCAGAACAAAGTATAAATCTGTCATATTATATCACAACATTAAACCAGGAATGTGCAGTCTCTGACTAGGGACTAAGCTCATCTTCAAATCATTCTGTGAATCAGATCCAGCAAGTGTGGTCTAAAAAGGGCTCTCCAGACTCTGAGGACAAGGTAATCATTTCCTGAACCATCAATAATTCAAGAGACCCTGGAGACGTCCTACAACCATCCTAAAATGTTCAGATCAAAGTGAAGTTCTCAAACAATTGAAGCCATTCCTAGTAATCTTCCTCTGCTTTCTTAAGGACCAGGTTATCTGATCAAATTTCTCCTAGAGTAGATAAGGTCCATAAAGTGAGTGATAAATGAAGTTCCCTTAGCTAGTGGGAGGAGAAAAGAATGGTTTTATGGATGGATTCAAAGATAAAAATTTCATTTTCAAGGCACTGGGACAGAGTGAATTATTAAACTGGTTAGGCATTTGGAAATGGGAGGATGAGAAATGCTACATATTGGCTGTTATGCCTTTGTCATATTTTAGTGGAAGAGAGAACTTTACCAAAAGAAATAGCACCATGCAGAGAAAGAAAGGAAGCTACAGTTAAGAAAGGAAGACGCCATCCTTGATTTGGGTCTGTTGTTAATTATTAGGTAATTTTTAATGTCCCGTCCAGATCAGAAGGACAATGATGTGGTGGGGGAAGATTTTATAAATCCTCATGCCTAGGTGAGAGAGCCATGTAGTTTACTGTGGTAAAATTACATGGAGGAGATGAGTGGGGGTGTGGTTGGGGTTCGTAGTTCAGGCAACGCTCACATTGCTGTTGGTTTTATGCTCACTCTTGAATGTCTTACTAGCCTAGATCTTAACAGTTATCAGCTCTCTTTTATGGCTTTCCACAGTGAATCCGACCTGAGGGAATAACAAATGTTTGTGACTTAAATGTGACTGATGTGTCTTGGCAGTTCTGTGAGAAATGTTTTAAAGTTTCTCCGAGCCACACGTCTTCAGCACATTATCTCCCTTTGGTCTCTGTCTTGTCATCCATCCTATCCTTAAATACAAGTCATTTTTCATCTTTGATCTTTCTTTCTCAGGATTCTCAAAAGCACACTTTTTGTTTCGTTTTATTAAGACAGGGTTTTACTACGTATCTCAAGAAGGTCTTGGACTTGGGGTACGCCTGCCTCAGCCTGCCAAGT
Source organism: Dinomys branickii (assembly GCA_004027595.1). Lineage (NCBI taxonomy): Eukaryota > Metazoa > Chordata > Mammalia > Rodentia > Dinomyidae > Dinomys > Dinomys branickii. The sequence continues at coordinate 35,345 of PVLD010009806.1, read as the reverse complement.
GCTAGAATTACAAGCATTTACCATCACACCTGGCAAAAGCACACTCTTGAATCCTGACAATTTGCTTTCCATTTTGACTACATGCCTGAAACTTTCTCTCAAAGACTGGTGGTGACCTCCAAGTGGAAGAACAATGTATTCTCATTCTTCTTCATATTGGATAGTTTCTGAGGCTGTTCACTTCTTCCTGTCTGAAACTCTTTTCCCATGGTATCTGGGACATTGACATCTTCTGCTCCTCTCTTTCCTAGGATCTCTCTCTCTGTCTCTCTCTCTCTCTCTGTCTCTCTCTCTCTCTGTCTCTCTCTCTCTCTGTCTCTCTCTCTCTGTCTCTGTCTCTCTCTCTGTCTCTCTCTCTCTCTCTGTCTGTCTCTCTCTCTGTCTGTCTCTCTCTCTCTGTCTCTCCCTTGTTCCTTGTCTGTCTCCCTCCCTCCCTGTCTCTCTTGCCTGCTTAAAAAGTCAGTGTTTACCTATGTCTGGCCCTGTTCTCTCCTTGATCCATATCGCTACAAAAGTTGCCTCTAATTTTGTGAGTTTTAGTGCTAGTGTAAGTGCTGGGCAGATAAAGAAACTTACATTGTTATACCAGGTAATTCATTGAATTCTACAGAAACAAATAAAATCTTGTGATACACAGTTAAGGGGTCAGGTAGAGATCATACGTGTAGTTTGTCCTGAGGAAGTAGATATTTAATCCCAGTACGAGAAGAAGCCAGCCATGCCAAGAGGAGGGTGGTGGTAAGGGAGGAAGGGATGACAGCAAAAGTAGCAAGACGCAGAGAGAGACGCTGTAGAAGAAGTCCCGCTGATAGCTTACCAACTTTCACTAAATCTCGACAGGCTAAAGGACACTATTCAGACTCTTCACACCGGCATGCTAGTCTCTTGAAAATATCTCAGTTTTTATCTTCTTCATGTTCAGTGGCTGTTCTGGATCTTTTTCTTCCTTTATGTTTGTTGACAGTGTTTCTTTGGTAATAATGGGCATCTCAATCCAGCCTTCCCATTTCTACCCAGCTAGACCCTTCTGTATCTTCCAGACACACTTTCATTTACTCCGGGAATGTGTTTGCATGCATATTTGGACCACTGTTCTCGTCTTTTCTGAGAAGACAGTATTTGACCACACACACCCAGTGTTTTAGTGTATGATGACACTTAATTCAGTGTTGCCATTTGTATAAACTCCTGAGGGCAAGATCTCTGTTATATACATCCTCACATTCTACGGTGTTTGGTCCATCACTGTGGCTATAAGCGCACATTCACTAACAAATATGTTGGCTGATTTTCAACCTACTGCTTTTAGGACCTTTTAGCTATCAAAGATCTTGTACCTATTTAGATAAGAATCCAGAACCCCAGACCCCAATTTTGTCCTTGACCAGTCTGAAAAGAAAATGCTGCTTGCTTAGATGAAAAGCAATGGGAAGAGCACAGACAAGCTTATTATTATACTTTTAAATCCTTACAACTTCATTAAAAATGTTTTATAGAATGTATGGAGCAAAACCAAAGTAACAGAGGAAGATGGAAATGAGTTCTACTTGCTGGTTCAAAGCACCAGGAGGCTTTTATCTTGTTTTGTACTCGGAATTAAACTCAGGACTTTGTACTGCTAGTAAGGCACTGTGCCACTGCGCTCTATCCCTGGCCCCTATTTTTTCTCTTTCCTCATGACGTTTCTTCTTCTTTCTCCTTGTTATGGTTTGTGTCTGCATGTGCCCACAAATCCTCATGCAGTCATGGGGCAGGCCTCTAGATATTTGATTGATCCATAGTCCAGTGTTGGGATTATGGGTGTGAGTGCTACACCTGCCCTGGGGCAGATAGTTTGCCTCTGGAAGGGAGGAAAAGAGGCTTCTTGCTTGCCACCCCTCCTCCCTTTATGCTCTTGTTACATTTTGCTATCTTCCATTGCCATGAATGGTTGTCCTCTGCCATGTGCCACCCTGCCTTGGAGCCAGCCAAGTATGGACTGAAACCTCCACAAACTGTGAGCTAAATAAACCTTACCTTCCTTAATTTTAGGCATTGGGTGTTTTGTGTCAGCAATGAGAGAAAAGTAACCAAGACAGAATTTGGTATTAGAGGAGTGGGGTCATTGCTGTGACTATACCTGACCATGTGGTTTAGAGACTTTGGGAATGATTGTGGGAAGTGTTTGGAAAGATTTGGAGATGTTGCCTGAAAGAGCAGAGCTGGAATGCCTTCCACTGTTCTGTCTGGGAGATTCTGGTCAGAGCTCAGAAGACCAGAAGGCTGGTAGAAATCCTGCCGGTAAAGACCAGGTTCGGGAAATTTCTGCTGGGAAGAAGGACTGCAGTGGGTTCTGGACTCTGACGATATATGCTATGGCTTGGAAGAAAGTTTGTCTGAATTTTGCTTGTGTCCAGAGACTTTGCCTAAAACTGAGATTAAGGGCTGTGGACTAATTAATCTGGCAAAAGAAATTTCAAGGTAGTAGAATCTGCAGCAGTGGCATGGCTATTGTTGGGGGCTTTTAGCCAGATCTATGTTGAGAATCAAGAGCAAAGAGCCCAGCAGGATGATTTAAAACATTGTGAGTTTGGCCAAAAAGGAAGCTCCCGTAAAGCTATGGACTGCAAAGATAAGGCTGAGGAGATCTCCATTGCTGAGAAGGAATAGGAGAATGGAAAAGATGGCTTGAGGGCATCACAAGAGGCAGCAAGTCTCTACCCTTTGCAGCCTCAAAACTGCGAAGGTGAAAGACTTTGCTTTGAGGAGAAAGCTGCACAGTACAATGTTCCAGAATGGTGGTTGCAGGCACACCAGTTTCCAGAATGGCGGCAGCATAGAGAATTTGTTCCTCTAAGTTAGATCCAGAGTGCCCAATGACCCAGGCACTTGACCCCTATGGCCAGCTGGCAGCAGACCTTGACATCGTCCACCTGGCACTGGTTTTAGGTGCGTACAGAATGCAAGAGTTCTAAGGTAAAGAAGGCTTCCACCTCAATTTCAGAAGAAAGCCTGGGAAGCCAGGAAGTGTGTCCCTGAGAGGGCAGTGTGTGAAGCTGTGAGTGTGAAGCAAAATGTGCCCTGCAGACCTCAGAAGTTTGGAAAAGCAAGGAACATGGATTCCTTCTGAGGAAGGCTGCAAGGAGGCGGCCAGGTGGGCCCAAGAGAGAGCTATGGGAGCTGTAATCACTGGAAGTGCCACAGGGGTGGACTCATACAAGGCCTTTGGAACTCACAATGTACCACAGATTGCTACAGATGCTGGATATGGAACTACAGGACATAATGTTAGTCCTGTTGGATTTTGGACTTGCTTTGGTCCCAATGCTCTGTAGCCCCCTGTTTGTACCTTTTGGAATGGTAATGTTTATTTTGTACCATTGAATGTTGGATGTTTAACTTTTCATTTGTACGGGGACTCACAGCTAAGAGTTTGCCTTACATCTCGGAGGAGACTTGGGCCTTGGACTCTCCTCCTCCTCTATTTTTTCTCCTCTTCCTCTTTCTATCTCTTCCCTCCTTTTTCTCCTCCTTCCGCTCTGCCTCCTGATTCCCTTCCTTCTCCTTTTCTTCCTGCCCCTCCTTTCTCTCTCTCTCTCTCTCTGGCTCTGACTCTCTCTCTCTCTCTCTCTCTCTCTCTCGGGCTCTGACTCTCTCTGTCTCTCTCTCTCTCTCTGGCTCTGACTCTCTCTGTCTCTCTTTCTCCTGTCTACTTTATATCCTGTTCTTTCCTGATAGTTGACCTGAAGACTTATGAAGAATAAGGTAGGGAAATCATAGTAGGTTAAAATGCTTTAAAATTTACTCTTTCTAACGACAAAGAAATGTATAGAAATGGAATATTCTAATAAAAATTAAGAGAAAAATTTGAAAAGGATGGGCTAGGAGACAGAGGTCAAGAAAGTTTGATTAGAATAAAGTGAACTACTTTCCTGTTCATTCTCCTTGGGCAAAAGGAGGTGATTAAAAGATAAGAGAAACCATGAAATGACAGAAAAGATTTAAATGTATGCAAAACTTTTACAAGAAAGACTAAGTAGAGGGGAAATTTAAACCATCACAAGGGTGAATGAAGAGGTGATGAAACCTGTGTTAAGAGGAAAGCTGTTGTGAATCAGGCAGGCAGTGATGCTTCATGTCAGGATGGACAGGATGGATAGGAGTAGCCCCAAGAAAGGTAGAAGGTATATGTTCTCCTGGTGCGGAAAGGACAGAGAAAGGGCACACAGAAATGAATATGGTGGGAGAATTTTTATCTTTCAGAAAGTGAACTAAACTATCCATATTAGAGATTGTTGAGTTTGGCTCCAAGGTATCACAAGGAAGAATTAATTTAATGAAGATGAAAAAAATCCCCCCAATAAAAATTTCTTTAAAATGTATTGACTTTTAGAGAAAAAACAAAACAAAATAAAACCAATAGCAAAAGGAATGTGTTTACATTTTAAAATGAGAATTTTAGGAACTGGAGAGCACAGCTGTATGAAATATAAACACATAGACAAAACAAATACAGGGTTGTTTTTTTTTTTCCAAAAGTAGCAATTGGAAGAGGAGCATAGTTTGTAGAAAGAATAGACTCAAAAGTTACCATGAAAAAAATGCTCATAAGAAGAACTTTAATTAAGTTACTTACAGGGTCAAATAAATGGAAAGCATATGAGACAACACCATAGTTTATATAATGCGAGGATTTGATTTATATAATGCGAGGATTTGATTTGCCACCAAAAGCTAAATGATTCTAACAACAGTTGAAATTGACCAGTTTTTTAAAAAGCACTAGTGTTTGTACTTAACCTTGTAAGGAGAAATTTAAGAGTTTGAAATAAGTAAAAATAATTACTAGACTTTTAAAAATGAAATACTAGAGGTTACAGAGACTGTTTGACTTGATAGGGATATGCAGTTTTGTATTTGAGTAATCTATTTCATGATTTTATAAATGTAAGAAATTAATTAAAAAGTAATTTTCTCCTTTTAATATTTTTTGTTTGTTGTAGACCTCTGAATAACTTATAATTGGTAGAGGGGTGATCTTCCCCCTGCCTGTAAAACATACCAATTTTACTTTCATTTGTGAAATAATTCTACTGTCTCTTTCATATATAAAAATTTGTGGTTCTTTGACTTCCTCTTTGAACTAGTAGTAATATATTTCCTGGGTACATAATTTAATTAATAGCAAAATTGGATAGTACTTTACACCCATTGCTTTTATTTTTGCATGAGAGGCTTTATGTTTTTAAATTATCCTTTAAGGATTTTGGAGGTCCCACTGAGATGTCTGCCCAGCTCTGACAGGGCTGGATAAATTTCATCCCTAGAAATGAAGCTCATCACAGGCTTCATGCTGCCAAACAAGTATTCGGGTTTACTGAGGTAGACTTAAATGGCAGAAAAACTTTACCAATTTTCTAGTTTTTAATTAAAAATTTTATCTTCACTAATTCATCTTTTGTCTTTATTATCTGTTTTTATTGTTCAATTTGGTGTGACGGTGCCTCTGTATTTTGAGTCCTTACATAATAAACTGCAACTTAACTTAGTAGGTAGACTAACTGACAGCCCAAGAGTGTACTTTCATAACTAATGGCTGGTTGTAGGCCAGTCACAGGGGCTGAGTCTCAGGCACTCAGGCGGTCAGATGAGCACACCAAACACCAAGCTGTAACCAGTCAAGGTGCTCCTGTATACACTTGTATTTTCTGTCCACAAATGCTGTTTGCCCCTGTGTATTGTACACCAGAGCTTTCTGAATTTCTGGTTCTGAGGGCTGCCTGGCTTACAAACTTTTCATTGCTCTGTTAAACTCTTGAATTTAATTTATCTAATCCTTTTAATAGTGTTGAGCAAAATATTGTGTGCCATTGATGGTGATGATTGTGAATTTGGTTTATGATTTGATCATTTGGTAATATCTCTAAATGGGTTTATGGTTTATGCAGGTCTGAGCTCTCTTGAGTGCTAGAATATAGACATTCTGGTGGTTTCTCTTCTTTGTTTATTTGCCAATTTGAGATTCAAGTCATTTCAGAATATCATATAAAGAAGGAGAACAGCTCTTTAATATTTGCAGTGGTGAGTTTTGGTAATTCTGTATTTACTCTTGGCTTATGACTAAAATGGTAGAATTGAAGCTATAAGATACGTACTGATTCGCGAACCACATGTCCATAATCAGGAAGGAGCTTTACCTTTCATTGAGTGAGTGTATATTTTTCCTCCCTGTAGAAGATACTAGTGATTCTTATTAAAAGACTCTGTTCCAGTTGTTTTACAGTGATTAATATATGTACATTGAGCATCCCTAAGATTCCATAAAAATAGCAATTTTGAACTAATAACACTTTCAAAGTGATATAACTTTTTAAAAGTAATCTTACAAAAATTTATCTTAGAAATATTTTAAAAATCAAAGTTCACATAATTCAGGTGAATCTGACAAATAAAACTAATTCAAAAATTTTGACATAATAAAAATATCACTATTCTTTCTAGTGCATCAATTTTTAAAATAACATGAGAACAATTTAAATTTTATTTGGGCTCATGCTTCCTAAACTTATACAAGTGATTGATTATGAAAACTGAAATGTGTACACAACTAAATTAAATCATTATTCTGAAAATATTTTGATAGGAATACTATTTTCTAGTATGTCACCTTGAAGATAATTCCTAAAGTAGTTAATGAGTTTAATAAAAAGTAAATAAAAATGTACAAATAATGTGACTAGACATTTTCTGCAAAACTATACACAAATGGGCAATAAATTCATGAATGGATGCTCAATAAAATTAGTCACTGGGGAAACAATAAAAACCACAATGAGATACCATTTCCATACACAAATAATAGTTATAAGAAAAGACAGACGATAACTAGTGTTGACAAGAATGTGTATAAATCTGAATCAGATATTGCCGGTATGAATATGAAATACTGCAGCTGCTGTAGAAAATAGTTTTGTATTTCTTTAAAAGTTAAATGAACCACTACCATAGCATTGAGAAATTGCATGCCTAGTTTCTATCAAGAATATTCAAAACATACATTCACATCAAACTTGTCCACAAGTGTTCATAGTGGCATTATTTGTAATAGTTCCAAAGAGGAAACAACTCAAGTACCTGACAACTGATGAATAAATGAAATGTGATAGAGCCATACTATGGAATATTATTTGGCCGTGAAGTACTGGTACTTGCTCCAACAAGGATGGACCTTAACAAAATGCTACGTGAAGGGAGCCAGACACAAAGGCCACATGTGTTGAAATTCCAACTACATGAAGTGCCCAGAATAGATAAAAACATAGCAAGACAGTAAACTAGCAGTTGTCCAGAGAGGATGAAAGGAGAAGATGGGAGTGATTGCTCATGGAATAGATGTTTCTTTTTGAAGCGAGGAAATGTGCTGGAATTAGATAATGGTTATGTTTGCACCATCTCAAGAATGTGTTAACAATTTGGAGCCTTAAAGCATTGATCATTGAACATAATTATATATGGGTTTGCTTTTTATGCTACAGACAGGCTATATATTTGGTTAATTTTTCAGAAGGCTACTAAGGTTATAGCAAGTATGTGGCTATAGAAAATTGTGCTGTGGGTATTTATGAGTTCTGCTTACCTGCCGAGATGCTCATTGGCTCTATCATCTACCGTTAATATTCTCTGTTAAGTAAAAGTTGGTACTTTGATTAAAACATAATTAATACTAGTAGTTGAGACTACTGTAGGAACAGCTGTGACAGAAACAAAATGACTCTGTTTGTGCTTCTGTTTTTCAAGGAAAAAATAATTTCTGTCCTCCTTCTCCTCTATTCTCTTCTGTTGTTCAGACACTTTTCTGAGATTCAAAGTCGTCTTTAATTTTTAAAAGTTAATATGTGTATTTAAGCAAATAAAACTATAAGGAGCAAAGAAGAAATTTATTTGCAGCCATAAACAGCTTGCATGTGCCTTTGCAGGTCCATGTATACATACATAACATGCCATTTTGTGTGACTGAGGTTGTACAGTGCATTTCATGCTTTTGCACATTTATATGCTTAAAACTTAAGAATTTTGTTATGTGGATTGTAGCTACTCATACTGACTACATTGGAAACTGAAACTCAGAATTTTTGAAAACATATGTATTGAAACTTCTGTGTTGAAGGTAGTGATGAAGGCACTGTATGCTAATGGCATCTTGTGAAATTAGTTCACGTGGCCTTATATGTTCTGTCCTAGTGACAGCTTGTTCCAGAATATTAAAGAGCACAATTAAGGGCAAAGCTTTGAATGTGCATTTCATTTGCCTTATAATCCCTGAGTCTGGAAAGCTACGGAACGTGACAAGCTTTGCTCGAGTTGATGGAATTGCTTCCTTGATGTATTGCTTATTGTTTTGCTTACAATGCAAAGGGTTAATCTTTCTCTGTCATTTTCCTGTATCACAAAGATTCTATGTCGTATCAGAGTGACTTCTCTGTTTTAAACTGATTTGATTACATTCTATATAAGAAAACAATGAAAGCAAATTATTCATTTCAAGAAAACAACTAGTAACAAATGCTAATGGGGCTGTGGAGTAAAAGCAACACTTCTGCACTGTTGGTGGGAGTGTAGACTGGTGCAACCATTGTGGAAATCAATGTGGAGATTCCTCAAACAACTGGGATAGAGTTCCAATTTGACCCAAATATTCCCTTCTGGGTATCTTCCTGGAAGAAATAAAAACATCCTACCACAACGATATATGCGCACCCATATTTATAGCAGCAAAATTTGTAATAGATAAATATTGGAAACATCCCAAATACCAATCAACTGATGAATGGATAAAAAATATTTTTTATATAATGGAGTATTACTCAGCCATAAAGAAAGATAAAATTGAGACATTTCTAGCTAAATGTATGCACCTTGAGACCATAATCATAAATTAAATAAATTGGACATACCTGTGTAAATATTGCATTATCTCTTTGGTGTGAGAAACTGAAGATGTAAATAAGAACCAAAATGTACAATACATATTGTAAAATAGGAAGAAACTGTTGGAAAGGAAAAGGAAGCAAGGAAGGAAGGGAAATTTAGAAAGGGAAATTTTGTGAATAATTTTGTGAATGGGAAGCAGAAGTGGTTTTGAAAAGCAGAGATGGGAATGGGAAAAAAAGAGGAATCAAGATATATTATACACAAGTACAAATTCCCTATAATAGATGTGATTATTATGTATGCTTAAGTTGTACCAATAAACTTAAAGCATATTTCAATTAAAGTACATTTTAAAATGACAATGTTTACTATTATGTAACTTCTCTGCTTATTTTTGACCATTTCTCACATTGATGAAATAAGATCAGATCAAGAACCTATGATCTGTTCCTACACAAGTGCCTAAGTAGCCTCCAACAATAATTTTTATTCTGGTCTTTCTAAAATCAAAAGAGCCTGACCCACAAGATGGCAGGGTGGTGAATATCAGAGAAGCAGCCTGTCTGAGATTTGAGGAAGGAGGGAAGTGGTCTCCCAGGACCCAGCAAGGGTCTGAAGCAAGAATTGAAGCCCATGGGGATAAGGAAGAGAGAGACCTCAGTGCAGAGGAGCTGGCAAGCTCTGCTCTATCCATGAGCCTGACTTGGTGCATGGAAGGGGTGCCTTGAACTTGGAGACACAGGGACTGACAACCCCGGAGGCCTCCATGTAGAAGCACACCAGTGGAATGGAGCAGTGGACAGAGCAGACTGCAGTGGATGGTGAGTTATTTGAGTTCAGATGTCCCCTAGGAGAGGGAGATTGTCCAGTTGCCATCTTGGAGAGTGGCTAAATGAGCTCAGAACTCGGAGCAGTTGTAGGCTGGCGCCATCTAATAGCTCCCAGGGTCAGGGTGAGGGGAAACAGAGTTCAAGTCAGCAGGACATCAAGGAGCTGAATTCAAGCTGGCAAGAGGCAACAGTGTTGTAGGCTGAACAACTCACGTTCCAGCCCCACAGGCAGAAACTAGTATGAACTTTAGTGAAACTGAAGGCTTCAGGCTTGCTGGTATTATCCACTCCCTCATCATAAATCTACAACTAGCTTGCTGGAGGTAGCCCATGGAGCATAAGACTAATTTTGTTGTCAAAGTGCAGAAACATGAGTCTGTCAGATTCACTTTTATTCTTTAGAATATTTTTGTTGATGAACTATTAATTTTGACTTTATTAGTTTTAGTATATTAAACAGTAAGTACATAACAGGAAAAATCACAAAAATATTGAGATTTTAATATTTATTCAGTGTTTATAAAAAAGCATTAAAATTTTCAACATTAACTGGTTTTTGGAGTACAAAGTCTAAAGCAGAGCATCAGGAATAAATTCCTATTTGAACTACAGTGAAAATACCAATGACACGCCACTAAAAAAATCTTTACTTCAATTATCTCGCCTAAAGCAGTCTGCACACATGACAACAGCGCATTCCACACGCATGTATCATTTATACTGAGGGCACATGTCTTTTGCTTTCCTGACCCTTTTCTAAGACATACTTGACATCTCAGTGGTCTTACTTTTTTGTCTGGTAGTTTTTATTCTATTGTACAGTGTATAGTTAACAGGAGCATAAAATATCAATAAAATAAATTATCAAATTCTTAATATATATTGTGCATTTAGACATCAACATTGTCACATCAGCTGTGTACTTGCTTACAAAACCTAAAAGATAACATGAGAAATAAATTCTTATATGAGCTACGTGAACAACAATGCAAACACAAACAAATGTCTACCACAGAAATAAGCTTTGCTTCAACTTTCACATCCGAGGCAGTCTTCACACATGACAACTATGTGTTTCACACACAAGTACTGCTTACACTGATAGTACATATGTTTATTTTCCCTCCTTACTTTCTTGTAAAGCACAGTTGACATCTTTTGTTTTTCCTGTTGTCATCATAGGTCTTTGTGTGATGCTGTGCCTGCCTGTTCACCTGTCAGCTTACCAATGTGCTCCAAAACTTTTTGGCATAGTTTCCTGGGCTGAAACATTTTGTTTTTCCTTTGCTATAAATGGTCCCTGAGGTGCTCCAATCCAAATCCCCTGAAAAATTTCTCCATGATATTTTGCACTGGTTATTATCTTTGTAAACTATCAAATTATTTATGCTGCACATGTTTAGGATGGAGCAAAACAAAAGTATTGGCCAATCCTTTGTGTTTCAAGTGACATCAAAATTGCTGCATAACTCATCAGAAGCATCTATTTCACCCTCGGTTTTGTTGTTGAAAGTTTCTGTCTCAGGCTTCCATTTTGTTGAGGTTCCTCTATCAATATTTCCATCATGGTGAAATGTTGACAGCAGTAACAGTTTATTTTTCTTTGCCACACTCAAGGCCAATGTTATACCTTTCTTAAATTCCAAGATTTTACTACATAATTCTCTGTTTTGAAGTTGCAACATTTTATTTGGAATTTCTGCTTTGTTCCTGTGCACATTTCCTGTGTCGGTCAACTTGTGCTCTGTTAGCAAATGTAACATCAATCGGAAACTGGCAAACCAATTGCTGAATGTCACATTCCAGTTAGTTTGGGACATGGGAACAACATGTCTGTTCATAACATTATTCAGTTTATTACTATACAAATAAGATCTGTTCTGGGATGAGTTCCAGGATAAATGTCTAGATTGAAAGCATAAGTCTTTTACATTCCTGCGTTCACCATACAAAGTCTGTGCAAAGAACAGCAAACTCATGAATGCTCTTAGTTCAGCTAGGGTGATATCATAATAAATACATCTTTTAATATGGCTATTGGTACGTACAGAAGGTCTTATTTGCATTTAAGCCTTTGTGTATTTTACTGGATCCTTCATGTATTTTGCTGCATTAGCATTTCACCTGTTAAAATTTCTAGCCCCGAATGGCAGTGATAACATTTAGTTCAGGCTTCTTTCTAATCTCTCCTCCTCCTTCTTTTTCTCTGTCTTTTCCCAAACCCTTTTTAAATTTGCTGTCCTGAGGGGAAAATCATCATATTGAGGTGATTATATACAATTTTCTGGTCTGTTTTAAATTTTGTTATATAACCACAATTCAGGCTGATACAGTTAAAGGTGGCAAATTAATAGTACCCCAGTTTGTCATTTTCTAGGCTGTGTTTGATGCTTTTGTTATTACTGATTGTACTAGCTTAGCCAAGATGACATAAGTGTTCTAATCAGTTATTCTTCCTGGCATGCCAAGACTGAGATTGTCTAAGAATCATAAACAACACTACAGGTCAATGCCAAAGAACCAGGGGCTATCCCCAGTACCGCAAAAAAAAAAAAAAGATTTGTTTAGGGGGCTGGGGATATAGCTCAGTGGAATAAGCGCTTGCCTGGCAAGCACAGGGTCCTGAGTTCGATCCCCAGTACCGCAAAAAAAAAAAAAAAAAAAAAGAACCAGGGGCTAGGGTGAATAGACATCAACTTCTTATTCCCAATAAATTGAAGAGGTAGGATCTTGCAACAGACTCAAATCCCAAAAGCAAGCTACACCTGGAAGACATCTCTAAGAAGCAGTCATTTCTTAATGGTTCTCAATATTATCAAGAAAACTACCTGCCATAAGCAATTTACAAGCATCAACCCAGGAATTAAATTTAAAAAATAGAAAATGAAGACATGGAACCAGGATGCAGCTTGAGACTTCCAGCTCACCAAAGGCATACCTAGAGGCCAATGAGGTAGAAGTTGAAAATCACCCACCTGAATTTCCTGAAGTGATAGTAGCAGAAGTAACAAAGCAGATGAATGAGGCTGTAGAGAAAATCAAACCAGAAATATTTCCAGATAACTACAAAGATGGTGACCATAATGAAAGAGCAGGTAGATTAAGAGAGAGCAATTCAGGAAATGATGTAAATCATGATTGCCCAACAAGAAAAGAAAGGAATCCATTCAATAGATTCAGACACGCTACATATTAAAAATTCCTTGGAAAGAATAAGCAGTAAATAAACCATTGTGAATATAGATTATCAGATATAGAAGAAGATTGTGGACAGTGATCATGAAAAAAGAAAGATTTCTTCAAAATAGAAAAGAATGACAAAAAAAAATCAATCCAAGAGCTGATAGATGATACAAAGAAGAATAGCATAAGATTTATTAGAGTCAATGAAAAGCAGGATATAGCACAAATGACATAAAAAGCCTGTTCACAGAAGTAATTGCAGAAATATTCCCAAGCAAGAAGAAAAAGAATTTCACGTACACATAAATGAGGCATATGAAACTCAAATTACACATGATAAATGAAAATACATCCAGTCATATTATAGTCAAGATTCCCAAAATTCGACAAAAACATATAATATTGAAAGCTGTTAGAGAAAAGAAACAAATCACCTATAAAGGAAAGCCCACCAGAAGTACAGAAAACTCCTCAGTACAAACCCTCAAGTCAAGGAGAGCTTGAGTAAAGTCTTTCAAGCCTAAAAAGAAAACAACTTCCAGCCAAGATAGATGTACCCAGTAAAATTATCTCCCAAAATTGATAGAGAAATAAGATACTTCCATGATAAAGGACACCTGAAAAAATTCATGACCACCAAACTGGCACTCCAAAATGTTCTGCAGAACATTCTAGAAAGAGATAAGGAGGACTACAAGTTCATGAACCTCAACAGAATGAATCCAGCAGGCAAGCAAAGTATTAAACAGAGGGGAAATAAGGTAATCAATAACAGGAAAATAGCATGACAAGGATAAGTCACTACACATTACTTATAACCATCAATGTAAATGGTCTCAATCAAAAGAAACAGAATGGCAGAATGGATCAAGAATAAAGACCCATCGTGCTGCTTACAAGGAACACATTAAACTCAAAAATAAATTCATAGACTGAAAGCCAAAGGATGGAAAATAGTACTCCATGTGACACGAACCCAGAGAAAAGCAGAGGTAGCTATTCTGTTTGGAGACAAAGTGAACTACAATGCAAGGCTGATCAAGAGAGACAAAGAAGGGAACAGTCCAAGAGGAAGAAATAACAATCATAAATACATGTGCAGCAAATACTATTTCATATAACTTGATAAAACAAATATTAACAGACATGAAAAATCAAATAAGCACTAACATAATTGAAATGAGGGCCCTCAATGCCTCACTGTCACAAATAGATCAACTAGCCAAAAAAATTTTTAAAAAATCAGAACTGAACCTAATTTTTAAACAAATGGACTTAGTAGCTGTTCAGAGGGTATTCCATACCACAGCATCAGAATATACATTCTTCTTAACAGCATGCAGAGTTCTTCAAAATAGATCACATACTAGCTCAGAGAACATGCTTAAGAAAATACAAGCAAATAGAAATTATCCCATGCATATTATCAGATCATAGTGCAATGAAATTGGAAATCAATGGCAAAAGAAACCACAAAAATAATGAATGCACGGCAATTAAATAACACCCTCCTGAACAACTATTGTGTCACAGAATTAAAAAATGAATTAAGCAGTTTCTACAATTAAATGATAATGCCAATACAACATACTGAACTTACAGGATATAACTGAAGCAGTTCTACAAGGGAAATTTTTAGCAGTGAATTACCGTATCAGAAAAACAGAGTGAGCTCAAATAAACAAAGTAGTGTTTATGCTCTTCTAGAAAAAGAAGAGCTAGTCAAGCCCAAAGCTCATATGTGGGAGGAAGTAATAAAGCAGATGCAACCAAGACTAAGAGAACAACACAAAGAACCAAGGAACTGAAGAGTTGTTTCTCTGAAAAACTGAATAAAATTGACAAACCCTTAGCCAGTCTTATAAAGGAAAAAAGAAAAGACTCAAATTTATTCAATTAGGAATGAAAAGTGTGAAATTATAATGGATACTGCAGAAATCCAGAAGACCATTAATACTTACTTTGACAACTTGTATTCTAATTAGATGGAAAATACAGACAAAATGGACAGATTCCTAGATACATATGAATTTTCAAAGCTAAATCAAAACTATATAACTATTCTAAATAAACCATTATCAGTCAATGAAACTGAAGATGTAGTTAAAAATTTACCAAAAAAAGAGAAAAGTCCAGGTCCTGATGGATTAACTGTTGAATTCTATAAGAAATTTAGAGAAGACCTTGTCCCACTACTTATTAACATTTAATGAAATTGAAAAGGAAGCAATACTCCTAAATTCATTCCTGGAAGCAAGCATTACCCTGATACCAAAACCGGAGAAGGATCCAACCAAAAAAGTGAGTAATAGACCACTCTCTCTAATAAATTTAGATGCAAACATGCTTAACTATCTTATCTTTGAATAAGTAGCCAAACATCTTCACTGAAATGAAGAAAACCTCTATTAAATCATGGCTTTCCACCTGCTGAAGATTAAAACTAGAACCGTATCTTTCACTATGCCATAAACTGAAATTGAGATGGATCAAAGATCTAAATATTAAAACAAAAACACTCAATCTGCTGGAAGATAGAATAGCTAGAACTCTTGAAGACATTGGTGTAAGCAAAGACTTTATGAACAAAACCCTGATAGCACTGGAAATATCACACAGAATCAGCAATTTGTATCTCATCTTATTAAAAAGATTTTGCACAGCAAAAAAAACCATAGTAGAGTGAAGAGACAACCCACAATGTGGGAAAAATATTGCCAACTGTTCCTCAGACAGAGTACAAATAGCTGAAATATATAAATAACTAAAAAATATGGACCCCTCAAATTAGAGACCCAATCCAAAAATCAGCATCTGAAATGAATACATACTTGTCAGATGAAGAAGCAGAAAGAGCAAGTAAATAATATGAAAAAATGTTCAACATCACTGGTCATTAAAGGACGCAAGTTAAAACAATGCTGGGATTCCATCTCACCCCATAGAATGGCTATTATCAAGAAATCAACCAATAACAAATGCTTTCAGGTCTGTGGGGGAAAAGGAGCCCTTATACACTGTTGAGAATTTTGACTGGGGCAACTATTATGGAAAGTGGTATGGAGATTCCTCAAAAGACTAAAACTACAGGTTCCATTTGACCCAGCTATTCTCCCTCTCAATATCTTCCCAGAAGAGTTAAAAAGCATCATACCATAGCAATATGTTAATACCCATGTTTATAGTGGCACAGTTTGTAATAGCTACATCTTGGAAATAGCCCAAATGCCCTTCAGCTGATGAATGGATAAAGAAGATATGTATTTTTTTGTACAGTGGAGTCCTACTCTCCCCTAAAGAAAGACAAGCTTGAAGTATTTCTAGCTAAAAGGATGGACCTTCAGACCATGCTCTTAAGTAAAATGAATTGGGTACATGTTTAAACAGCACATCATTTCTCTGGAGTGAGAAGCTGAAAATATAAATAAGGACCAAAATGTGTACTAGATGTTGGAAGATGAGAAGAAAATGTTCAAATGGGGAGGGGAGCACCAGAGGGAAGAGGGGAGAGGAGAGAAGGGCCAAGAGAAAAAATAGATGGGAAAAATGGAAACAGAGCTTTTGTAATTAAGGAGGGGAAGGGGGGCTGAAGGGAGGGGAGGTGAATGGGAGAAAGGAGAAATAAGATACATATGCAGGTACAAACTCCCTATCATGAATGGGACCATTATGTACATCTAATGTATCAATAAGAACAATGATACTATTAAAGAGAATGAAAAAGTTTTTAAATGATAAAATTAGTTATAACAATATAAAGTAAAACCTTTGGGATATATTTTACATTACAGCTGACTTTATTTGCTATTTAAAATTTATCTGTGATTATCCAGAGGACCCTTGCAAATCATAGATTTTTTTTTCCCCTCTAACATACTAAAAATGTTAAAGTTTAAAAAAACTATGTTACTTTTTATGAGAATTTCAAATCAAAAGAGGTGCTTCTTCCCAGGTAACATTCTTATAACTAAAATGTTATTAACACAAATATTTCAGAAATTGCATCGTATATGGGACATTCTAAGAAATTTTTCAATGCCCTCAGTTCTATGCTAAGTTTCTATTTATGAGTCTTGGCATTATATTGCCAAGGCTGACAGTATTGGCCATTAACAATGTCTTTGTTGCTTCAGTGTTGCTATAACAGAATTCCCAAGTCTGAGTAGTTTATACACAGCAGAAGTTATTTGGCTGATGGCTCTGGAGGCCGGAAGGACAAGAGCATAGCATGAGTGTCTGTCAGGGCCTCCATACTGCCTCGTCCCAGGCGGCAGGCTGAGGGTAAGACTGCGAAAGCAAAGCAAAGGGGAACAAATTCCACCTGCAGAGACCCCCTCCTGAGCAACCTGGCTCTAACCATACTGGCGTTAATCCATCAATGAGGACAGAGTCCTCACGGCCTGGTCACCGCTTCATGGTTCCATCCTTTAATACCGTCACAGTGGAAATTAAATCTCATCATGGGTTTGGGAGAGGACATTTACACCATAGCAAATGGTAAGGTGCAATTATTATTTAAGAGTTTATTGGTCACAGCTGATCTTAGTTTAAATCTAGTATCTTCTAGGTCAGTGAGTCCCAGGTAGAGACGTATATCAGATGCATGCACAAAATTTTATGAAGCTATTTAGATCACATTCCAGACTTACTGAATCTCTTGATAACCTTGAAATATTCTTAGCATGTGATACACATACACACACAAAGATAGACAGATAGATAGCTGATATATGTATTATACCTCAGTATTATTATGCTATATATCAAGCTTCTGTAAAGAGTATGTTCATTTAATGTTATAAGTAATTTAAGGTGTAACATGTTCTGACTTCCTTGAAAATAGGTTTAAACATGTTCTTTAAGGACATGTTTTTGGAACGGGTTTCATTATTTAGTTTTTCATGTCAAGAAATTTGCTTATCAGTTGCTTTATTCTTATTTTGAACTCTTATTAGACCTTTCACATTTGAAAATTATCAGTGATAAATTAACCTCAATATTCCAATCTCTGTTATCTACAGATTGTTTTTGTTTTATTCTGATGTTTTTCTGCTTTCAACATTATAAAAAATCATCAACATGGAACTGAAGATTATGTTGAGCAAAATAAACTAGACTCAGAAAGTCAAATGTCATACATTTTCCCACACATGGGGAACCTAGAAGGAAAAATAATCATGATGGGAAAGTAGAAGGGAAAATATCAGGGGAGGGGAAGGGGACCGGAAGGAGCGGGTGAGACAAGGTGATGGGGGTTACTGTGATTAAAGTACATTACATGCATGTATGAAAATGCTAAACGAAACCACTAAACGGTGTGATTCCCTTTCCTCCTTCACAGCAAAACACCACTTGTCATTGCCGAAACCCCCAACCTAAACACCCTTATCGTCTGAGTCACATTTCTTTCTTCTTTTCCTGCCCCAACGATTTCCATATTATTTGGCTTTCTCATTCTCTTGCTCCCTGGTTTGGAGACTCTCTTCCGCGTTATATCACTTCTCTCCTGTTCCCAAGGGTTAGTCTATTCATTTATTCATCCTATGTACCTCTTCTATCTCATCAAGGATATCTCTCCCTCTGTCACCTCTTTTCCGGTCTCTGTTTTACAATTGCCACCCAAAATTTCCACTTTTTTACTTCCTCCACTAACCTCAGAACTACTTCTCCCACCCACGGTCCTCCCGTGCCCGCGCACTCCAGACTGTGTCTGCATTTTCCTTCAGTGGGAACCCTTCAGTCCATCATGAGAAAACCTGTTTGTCCAGAATGCATTTCTCACTCTATTTTATCTGCTTAGGGGAGCAGAAAATTTGCTTGCCAAAATTTATCTAATTGTTTTTGAGTTGCTCTGTGGACATGGGGATGCTCAAACTGAAAATTGATCCAGTGCTTTCCTAACTCCTTTAACTGCTTTTCTGAATTAAATGGAAGCATCACATAGCCAACCAAATTTTCAATCCCTGCTGCATAAAGAACCTCATAGCACTTCTTGTTATCTGACTTAACCTTCTTTGTTGAACTGTATTTGACATATACAACTTGGCTTTGAACTCACAGCAGAAACATTTCTTTCTAGGAGAGAGGAAAAACAAACAAGCAAACAAACAAACCCACACTGGGGAGGGTTACATCAGGTTCAGAAGGAGCAAAACCTAAACTGTTCTCAAATGATGCAGAAATAATCTTTAGAACTGCTTGGAAAACATCCTACATACTAGCACTGGGGCTCAGAGAGACTTCACTGGTTATTTTCAGTCTGTGCGTTTTGACCTTGCCCGTTAATTGGCGGTATAAATCTTATTCTCAAGAGACATTTTCCTCGCTTTCCACCAATATCTCCTGAGCAGAAAAAGAAATCTACTTAATTTTGACAAAACTCCAAAGATAAATTCATCAAGTGAAGAAAACATCAATCTTACAGGGGCAAACTTAGTTATGTTGAAAATATTATAGGCTGGGAAGTTTTCTAAACTAACGTATCCCAAATTTTGCTGCATATTAGATTCACTTGGGGAGATTTTAGAAATTCTAATCAGAATGCTGGGGAAGGAGGTAGGTATCACTTACCTTATAAACATTCTTAGATGATCCCAAAAGGCAGAAAACAATTCTTAAGTAATTTCCCTATATCAACCGACTTAATGCTTACAGCACTGTGAGGTAGTATTACTTCTGACTTTATTTATCCAATAAATATATTGTTGAGAATTTCCAAAAAGGGGGCAATATGCTAAGCACTAGAGGTATGGTAATGTCTAAACCAGATAAAAATCCCTGTCCTATTGGACCTCCAATTAAATTAAGTTTTACAGATGAGATACCTGAGGCTGGAAAGGTAGAAACTTCTTAAAGATCTCGGTCATAGTAAGTGATGGGGCCAAGGTTTGGAATCAGGCAGCCTCAGAGTTCAGCCTCGCAGCCTGTACACCTTATTTGCTGTCCTTCATGGCCCTACAGCGTCCTGGCATTAGATCAGTCCTCCACACGAGGGGGGACTGGGCTGGGCTCACCTTGCAGCTGGATATTGCTGGCCATACCTTTCCTTTCTCCCACACTCTCCTGCTGCGGCTTCAGAGACGTCATTCACTCCCGGTTCTCATCTTACCTCTCCGGTTGCTCTCTTTCATTTTTCCTCCTCTGCTGCCTGATATCCAGGGATGGCTTTTCAAAAGTCCTGCTTCAGGCCTTCTTTCTCCTTGCTCTTCATAACCCTTTCGTTTTACTATCTTGACTCTTGGCATCTGATCGCATTTCCAATCCTGCTTCTCTGAGAAGCTTTCCCCATTGACTGAAACTAGATCCGGCCTCTCTGCAACATATTCTCACAGGGCCCTTACTTTTTTCCTAAACACGTCATGGAGTCAGCACTGAAAAACGCCTGTCTGTGTGTCCCCTCTGATTGGTAGCACAGGTCCCTTCTCTATTATCTTGTAGGAACTCAGTAAATATTTCTCAGGAAAATGACAGTGGCTGTTCTCCAATACTAGTGTTTTTCAAAGTTATGTTGCACAGATATCTGGATAAAGTAATCTTTGGATATTTGCTGCAAATGCAGAGCCACTGTCAGAATCTGTGAAAGTGGAGACCAAGAGTCTGATTTCTTAAAAACGTCTCCCAGTGTTGACCACTGACTACTGACTACTGATGGATCTGTCTGATGGTCTTCTTGGAGGCCAGCTCTTCCATTTGCTCACCTGACGGATGATCTGGCCCGATCAGTTTTACTTCCGAGGCCTGCCCACAGCTACTTTTCTTCTCGTCTATGACCTACTTAACATGCATCTGTCGTTCGGTTTCTTCTGGTCTGTTCCCTGAGATATTGCCACTGCCTCCCTTTCTGCAGGGCCCAGTATATTCTGAGCAATTCTTCCAAAATTCCAGATGTGATTGTATTGTTGTCTTAGTGTCTTTCCCCGTGCTGGCGCAACCTGACACCCACAACTTAGAGAAGGGGTTCATTTTGGCTCACAGTTGTGGCCCATGGTT
Organism: Dinomys branickii; assembly: GCA_004027595.1. Lineage (NCBI taxonomy): Eukaryota > Metazoa > Chordata > Mammalia > Rodentia > Dinomyidae > Dinomys > Dinomys branickii. Next base: position 14,433 of record PVLD010009806.1, on the reverse strand, counting down.
GGCTGGCTCCAAGGAGGGCACGGCGGAAGAAACGCGCTTAAATTATAGTGGCCAAGAAGCAGAGTGTGAAGGAAGGAGTGGGGATGGGAATACACCCTCCCAGGTCTTACCACCACGCACCCCTCTGCTGCTTGGACCCAACTCCTAAGAACCCAGTCGGCTACGGCGGTCATCAATGGATGAGTGCACTAAGGAGTACAGCACCCCAATGACCCAATCGCCTCCTGCACAGGTGCCATCTGTGTGCGAGTGTGACGGGGGTTGGTCGTGGATATTATATGTAAATGATAACATTCTCCTTTGCTTAAAATTCTTTAGTACTTCCCCCAAACCATAACTCTTCAGCAATGATACTGGTAGAATCAAAGCAGAGATCGCTTCAAGGTGGGAGTGGTCAATTATATCATGCCTGACTGAGAATCTAAATCAGACCTGGAAATAAGCTACAGGCTTCAGAAGACAGGAAGGCATGGAATGCAGATTATGGATTATGTACAGCTCTGTGTTACATTTCGATTGTGTTGCCTGGGATACACCTCTGGCAACGTCCTCTTGATTTTACCACTTAATCAGTCTATCCCAGATCACACGGTTTGGTCAAACCAGTTCCCAGTGCTCATTTCTCATGTCACAGCTGACAGTTCATCATCCTTAATATACTCGTCTTACAATTGTCTTCCAAGAAGCCGCATTTTCTCTATCGTTTTCTCTTAGTCCCTCTGTTTTGCTCCCCTTCTCCTTGTCTTCTTAGTGTGGAAATGTTCCGTTATTCAGTCCCTGGTCATTTGTCATCCACCTTCAATATCCCTTTCAGGACTCATCCAGTCTTACAGGTGAAAATACCATCTATGCAGTGAAAATCTCCGTATTTGCATCTGTAGCTCACGATTTTCTCCTGAACTCCAGATTCCTCAAGTCAACTCTATCTGTTAGCCCTACTTGTGTAGTAACAGTTATAATAAAATGAACACGTCCAAAGCAGAATGTGTGGCTCTGTCCTAGCACTGTCAACTTCCAAACCTACTCCTACAGAAGTTCCATTTGTGTTAATGGCAATTACGTTCTTCTACTTTCTCAAATAAGAAGTCAATTATCTTGAACCACTTTTACTCTGGGCACACCGAATCTGCTAGAAAATCCTGTGGGCTCCATTGCTTTAAAGTACTTCTAGGATACAACCTCTCTGACCACTGATACCGCCCAGTGTGAGTTCTCCCTCTCCATCACCTAGATGGCTGTCATCTTCTCAGTGCTTTCCCGGTACCTATCACTCACCCCTGTAATGCCTTCTCATCAAGAGGTAAGCGTGATCCTTTGTAGATACAAATTTAATTGTGTTATGTCTCTGCACAGCTTTCCACTTAATTCATGGTAAAATTTGAGATTATTATAATGCCCTTAAGGCCCATGTGATTTAGTTCCCAGGTAATCTCTCTGATCTCATCTCTGACTACCTATTCCTCTTCTTACTCACTAAGCACTAGTGTGGTTGGCAGAATAATGCCTGGAAGAAATCCCCACAGCTAAGAAATCCCGCAATCTGCGAATGTTACCTTATAGAGGAAAATGGTCTTAGAGAACTTGCGATGCAGAGATTATCTTGAAAAATTTAGGTGAATGTCTTAGTGAATTTGGGCTGCTGTAACAGAATATCATAACTGAGTGACTTCAAGAATAGAAATTTATTTCGCATAGTTCTGTAGGTTGAAAATTCCAAAATCAAGGTGCTGGCAAATTTGTTATCTGCCAAGGGCATTTTACCTGTTCAGCAGATGGCTATTTTCTCATTGTATGCTGACAGCATGTAGAAAAAAGATCATCTCTCTTCTGTATTTTCTTATAAGAGGGCTAATCCCACTTATGGTGGCTCTACTCAATTGTCTGCCAAAGCCTCTGTCTCCAAACACTATCACACCAGGAATTTAAGCTTTAACATGCACAATTTTAGAGAAAGGGAGGCACAATGTTTGATCCAAAGAATGGAGGCCCTGATGTAATCACAAGTTTCCTTATAAGACAGAAGAGGAAGGTAAAATTGCATAGCTAGGAGATGTGACCAAAAAAAGCTATTGTTTGTTTAATAAACCTGAGTTCTATGGGTTATCTTGCCTACCTCTTTCTTTGCCAAATATTGGCAGGCCACAAAACATTCTAGGATTTTATTAGATATAGATAAAATAATTTCTAGGGTTCACTTTTTGGAAACAAGAGGTATTTTCTTCCTAAGTCTTGATGTTATTTTTTGTTTCTCCATGATTTCTCAGTAATAATCTACTTGGGTTTCTGAATGCACAATGTATTACATTTGTATCCTAAGATACAATATATTTCTGTCTGAAAAGCTGACAGTATTTCCTGTGACCAAATGCTCTTACCTCTCTCTGTGTCTTGGGATCCACTTCTCTCTTTACAATGTTTGCCACTTTCTCAGTGTGAAGGTCATTCTTGTCAAAAGAAATTTTTAAATAACACCATATTGTCTGTATTCTTGATTTTTAAAAAAAACATTAATTTCTCTACAGAATTTGGAGTATTGTCATACAATATGATTACTAGATTTAATTTCACATAGATAAATTTTCTGTTTCTTTGTTAATTTTTTTTATTCATTAGGATTCATACTTTTTGAGGCTAACAACATTTTATTCTCTTGACTTTTTTCTTGTCTTTTTCCACTATTGACTTTTTTTATTTTAAAAGCAAAAGAACAAAAACATATTAACAAACAGAAAGCCATTTACAAAGTAGCACAAGAATAGTACAAGCAAAACTGAATTACAGACAAGGTGATAGGGAATTAACAATAGATGCTGTGTTACATATTGATAGCTTCAAAGTGTATACTCAGGAAACAAATACAGACATGCAAGATTGATCAAACAACTAATCATCAACTGTTCCTTACAATAAAGTGACAGAAGTCAGTAGTACAACCATGTTAGCCATCCTGCATATACATACATACATACACAATTATCCCTTTCTTTCTTTACTCTTTCCCTTCATCCCAGTTGCTCTTTACTTTTGAGCAGTTTCCCTTCATTTCACAATGTCTATTTTGCCTCCTAATTTATATTCACACTTTCAGGTTCTTACACTAGTGAGACAACATGTTGCTTACACATGGAGGTCTTGTTTATTTCACTTATGAGTATGGTCTCTAGTTGTGACCATTTACCTACAAAAGCCTTGAATTTATCTTTCTTTATAGCTGAGTAATACTCCATTATATAAAAATACCACAATTTTTTTATCCAGTCCTCACTGGATGGACATTTGGGTTGCTTCCACAATTTAGCTATTACAAATTATGGTGCTATAAACATGAGTGCACATATATCACTGTGATGTGATGTTTTCAGATCTTCTGGGAAAATACCCAGAAGTGGAATACCTGGGTTGAATGGGATCTCTAGACCTAGTTTGCTGAGGAATCTCCAAACTGATTTCCACAGTGGTTTCAGCAGTCTTCACTCCCATCAGCAATTTCTTTACTCCCAATCCTATTTCTCCACAGCCTCACCAGCATTTGATATTGGATGATTTCTTAATGCTGGCCATTCTTACTGGGGTGAAATGAAATCTCACTGTTGTTTTAATTTGCATTTCTCGAATGACTAATGATGTTGAACATTTTCTCATGTATTTATTTGCCATTTGTATTTCCTCATCTGAGAAGTGTGTGTTCATCTCAGATGCCCATTTTAAGATAGGGTCTTTGAATTTGGGGAGGTTGATGTTTTTTAATTCTTTATATGTTCTAGATAGAAGACCTTTGTCCAAGGGACAGCCACCTAAGATTTTTTCCCAATTTGTGGGTTTTCTTTTTACTCTGCTGGTGGTTTCTTTAGATGTGCAAAAGCTTTTCAGTAAGATGAGGTCCCAGTTGTTGATTTTTTAAAGTATATCCCTTGCAGGTTGGTTTTTGTTTATGAACTCTCTGCCTAGTCCTATGTCTTCAAGGTTTTTACCTACTTTCTCTTCCAGTAGATTTAGTGTTTCTGTTTTAATATTGATATTTGTGATCCATTTTGACTTGAGTTTGGTGCATGGTGATAGACTTGGGTCTATTTTCAGTCTTTGGAAAGGAGCAAGCCAATTTTTCCAGCACCATTTATTAAAGAGGCTGTCTTTCTTCCAGTGAGGTTGTTTGGCCCCTTTGTCAAAGATGAGGTGGCTGAATGTGTTTGTGTTTGTGGCTGCATCTTCTGTTTGTTCCATTGATCCTCAGGTCTGTTTTTCAGCCAGTACCATGTTGATTTTATTACAGTAGCTCTGTAGTATAATTTCAGGTCATGGATTGTATTTCCACCTGACTTGTCCTTGTTGTGCAGGATTGCTTTTGCTATTCTGGGTCTCTTCTGGTTCCAGATGAATTTAAGGAATGTTTTCTCTAGATCTGTGAGATATGCTAAGGGTATTTTAATGCGAATTGCATTGAATCTGTACAATTTTGGTAGTATGTTCATTTTCACAATGTTGGTTCCTCCTATCCATGAACAAGGAATATTTTTCCATTTCCTGAAGTGCTCTTCAGTCTTTTTCAGAGTACTATAGTTTTCATTGAATAGATCTTTTCCTCCTTTTGTTAAATTGATTCCTAAATATTTCAGTTTTTTGAATGCTATTGTGAATGGTATGGTTTCCTTAATTTCTCTCTCTGTTTGTTGTTTGTATACAGGAATGTTATTGATTTTTGAGTGTTGACTTTGTATCCAGCTATACTACTGAATTTATTGATTAATTCAAGGAGTCCTCACATTTTAAAAGATCTATCTCCCTACTTCCTATTATCTGTCTTTTATTTTCCTTTTTATATTTTGTGTTTCTTATATAACAGAAACCATGTGATATTTAATCTGCATATATGACTTATTTCCCTTAACATTACGATCCTGAGGCGGGTCCAATTTTCTATAAATGACTCAAGTTTATCCTTCCTATGGCAGAGTAATAGCCCATTGTATATAAATGCTACCTTTTCTTTATTTATTAATCTGTTAATGGACGTATATGTAACATCTCAGATTTAGACATTGTGAATTTTGCTGCTATAAACATGGGTATTTTTAATTAAAAGAAACAAATTCAGCCTCTTCATTTCCTTAATTTTTTGATGATTCAAATGATGAAAGTGACTAAGTTGTTAGTCCATAGCACTGGTGTTAAATTGGTTCTCATATTTTAAGATATTCAGTTTTGTAGTGGGTGAAAATGTAACATGTGTACCCGGTACAATTTCCCAAGGGAAAAACTCCCTAAAATGTGTTGATGACCCCTTTTTACAGCTCCAGAAATAGTTTCTCAGTGCTCCTTAGTTTTGTGTAGGAAATGTGAGACATTTCCCTGAAATCATCACTAGGGGCATCAACGCTGTCTGTGATCTAATTTTGCAGAGTCTTTTTTTTTTTTTTTTTTTTTTGACTAAACAAAATAATTACAGGAAAGTAAGGACAGACAGAGAAACATTCGTGTTAACTAGTTCAATCTAAAATTAACGTTGCCAGCCATATTTTTCATGTTTTATTTTAGTAAACTGAAAGCGATTTTAATTGTCTATAATCTCCGTATTTGTTGCTTCATGTAGACAAACTCAGCTGTATAAACTAAGTGGACGGGTGTCCTTGACTGCAAGGAAGGGAAGTAGAAAATTTATTTTTAAAACACCAATTTATATGACAAATCTGAAAATGCTATTATTGGGGTGTATGTTTCTGAATTTGGGAGGGAGTCACCTGGGTAGTAATGGATGTCTAGTTATCTCCCCTTTCCATGAGGAACGTATTCTAAGACCCCTCATGGATATGTGAAACCACAATACAGTTCTGAATCACGTGAACAATGTTTTTTCCTATGTGTTTACCTACGGCAACTGTTAACCTATTATGCAGGCATAGCTAGAGATGAACAGCAATGACTAATAAAACAGAACAATTGTAACTATACACTATAATGAAAGTTATTTAAAATGCATTAATAAAAGCTTGCCTGCCCAGCTGAAACCAAAACTATGTCACCTCACTATTTAAAATCCCTCATTGACTCCGCTTTGTCTACAGAATGTAATTAAGTCAATAGCTTTAAATGTGTCACATCAAATCCATGTCTGTGACTCCTGAGACCAGAGCAAGGGTGCTGTAGCCTGCTTTCAGGAAGTTTTCTGTGAACATTTATAACCAGGCACTGGGTTATCTAGTCATGACATCAAGCTGTCTACCCCACACAATCACATCATCTCCCAAAACATTCACTTTCCTTCCCAATTCCCTCCCTTTTCTCCTTTCCTAGGCTAGACCTTCAAAAGTCTTCTTTGATTTTCCCATTACACTATCTCTTCAAATTGAATTTCCTTTTCCTTTGAAAGAATATGTAGCCCAGGCTGGCCTCAGACTTGGGCATCCTCCTGTCTCAGCCTCCTGAGTGTTGGCATTATAGGTGTGTGTCAACATGTTTGGCTCTAGTTTACCTTTAATCTGGCCACTTCATTGCTTTGTGACCTTGGGACCTTAATTTACTTAAATCTCTAGGCCTAAGCTTTTTCATGTGCAAAGCAGTGTACAAAATATACATTTGTTTCCTCCCTGAAGATTTCCTTTATCCTCTAGGCTTCCAAAACCATGTGGATCATTTTCACACTAAAGAATGTATGAGGGCTTCATATTATTAATTTATGGGATTTTGAATTTTCTGCCTCATTTCCGGCCAAAACATGGCCCCCTCTTCCCTTATTTCTTCTTTGTGCAACAAGCATGTTCTGAACACTGTGTGGAGTGTCACAGATATGATGCTGGATAAAACATTGTTTCTGCCTTGAAGGAAATTATAATTCTGCATCAGAGAGCTAAAGGACATCATTCATAGAGACGCAAAGACTCCAAGGGAATAGAGGAAAAGGTCATCTACCCCAACCTAAACTGAGTCTCAAGGGATGTATAGAAGGGGCAGGCCGAAGATGTGGTGGCAGGTGGGAGGCTGGTGAGTGGTTCAGAGAAGGCGTGCCAGGTAGAGGGATCAACTTGCTCATAGGCACAGGGTAGTATAGGAGTTGTGGTACACTCAGAAAAAGGCAAGTAAGTCAGTGGCTGGGGAGGAGGCTACAAGGGGAAAAGGGCAAGAGATGAGGCTGTAGAGGAAAGTGAAAACTATATTCTAAAAGGTTTTGTGTCTGGACCATCTCCTGGAGGCCATAGCAAAACCACTGAGCAGGTTTAAGCAGAAGAGTTAGATATGTGGATTATCTGATATCAGAAGGGTCGTTCTGTAGAAAACAAGATTTGAGGCAGCCAAAAACTGAAGCGAGAAGAGCCCTTAGGAGCTGTCACGAGAATACAAGTGAGCCTGGGTGCTGTCCTGAGTCAAGGTGGAGGCAGTGGGGTGACGAAAAGAGGTGGACTGGAGAACTGACTTGATAAGAGCTGTGGCTCTGAGTGCATTAGTGGGAGATAGGGGAAGACTCCTGACAGGGTGGTTTGATGAGTCTCACTTTGGAGGAAGCCCATCCCTGTCCGGTATTGTTGTCTCTGTGACTCACATGTACAGCCTGTCAGCACGTCTCCAACTCTGAAGTCTTCCCATGTCTACAAAGTGCTCCCAGCAGATATGAAGTCATTCCTCTGTGAGTTCTGCTTGCTTTCACCTTTCTCGCTCAAATCCCATAATTGCACTCTTAATTATATACTATCCTTGTGAGTGTCTGATCGATGCGCGTTAACATCACTCTGCCAGCTTTCCTGCAAGCTCCTAGAGGCCAAAAGCCATGTCCCAATAGTCTCCAAATTATCAAAGGTGACACATCTTCGGATGTGCCAGGCCAACTGTTCTCAGCTCTTCTTCCTCTGTTGTGACTCATGAGAGGTGGTGTTCGCGCATTTCTCTTGCAAAGCCAGGGTGTCGCTGTAACTCCGCTAATTTTATTCCACCTGAGAAAGCAAATCAGAATGTTCACACGTGCCATAGTGAGCACATAATTTAAAATGTGGTATAATGACAAAAAAGTTCAATCATTCACTAACCTCAGTAGAGGGGTATTGGTACTACTGGTGGTTACAAAGTGCTTCATGATGGGTATCCAACGATGCTGACCCTGAAAGGTGCACAAGGGTAGGAAGTTCTCTGTGATTTTTAAACATCACCTTTATAAAATGTGAAATTTCTTGGAATCTGATATTGCAACTATTAGAATTTATTTCCTGAAAATTAATTTCAAATAGGAGAGAATATATCTATTTATAAAGACATGGAGAGAAGTGTATTAAGACTAAGATACGTCTGTGAGAGGTATCCACAGTTTTCTCTTATGCTTTTGAGAAAAGGGAAAAGAAAATCCAACTGCTTTGCATAAAATTTTTTAAAAATCTGAAAAGATAAGCGTAAGAGTAAGAGGCTCAGAATCCTCTCTGAGATTAACAGGGTTTAAATTTCACTGATGAATTTGTGTATGAAGCAGGTTTTGTTTGCTTTTTTTTTTTTTTTGCTTTGTCTTAATGAGTGAACCCAGGGGCTCCACACTGAGCTATATCCCTGATCCTTTCCTTTTTGAGGTAAAGTTCTTGCTAAATTGCTCAAGCTGTACCTGAAGTTGTGGTCCTCCTGCCTCAACCTCTCAAGAGTGCTGGGATTACAGGCATGTGCCCCCATGCCTGACTATTCAGCAGTTTTATTGGAATCTTTCTGGGCCATGTTTCCCTTCTTAAAATGTGAACACAGCTTATAACCTAACCAAGACAGCAACAGGTTGAATAAGGCAAGAGAGGATGGCTAAGAGCAAAAAGTCTAACACCAACCTTGTGGATAGAGTGTGGGCAAATTGCTCTAGGAGTTCTGATTAGAAAATCTGCACAGCAAAGAAAATGTGCATTGTTGGCTTCCTGGAATACAGGTCACACAGGCTGGGCCCTCAGAGGAAGGGTGGGAGGGTCTGAGCAGGCTGTTGCCTGACCACCTATAAAGAGGGATGCTCAGGATCTGAGAAGTCAATAGCAGGCATGTAAAGTCCTAGGGGTTTACCACTTATGACGGTTTTCAGGGCTAACATATTCTTAAAGAACTGAGGATATTTTAAGATGCTGTGATTTCAATAACGAGCTCCATTTTAATATTTATAGTAGAGAGACACAGAATATAAGGATGGGATCCTAAGACTTTGAAGAATGCTGTGGAGAGGGTACGTCCGCTCATCAATACTCAATAAGAGTTGAAGCTGGGTGTGATAAACGTTCTGTAAGTTATCTAGGTGATTCTATTCTTCAGTGCCCTATTTGCTAATGCATGGCACTTTCCCATGCATTCTTCTATTTATTTCATCCACAGCAACCTCCAGAGGTATTGCTGCTATTTGCATATTTTACACAGGAGGAAATTGAAGCCCAGAGGGTTAGGTGATATGCCTTGAATCTCCAGCAGAATGAAATTGAATTGCAAAGTGGCTCTGTGGACTGCAAACACTGGAGAGAGTAGGAAGTTAATCTCTGTGCAGTATTTGGTACACAGTCTACACTTAGTAAATATGAGGCAAGATAGAGTACAGAGTTCCATGAAGGCTGTTATCGGTGTACTGCCTTGGTTCTTTAAGTGCTGGACTGTGCAGTACATAGTACTCAAGAATGATGATTGTCTTGGTCACTTTCTTGTTGCTGAACACGATACTTGACACCCACATGTAAAGGAGGAAAGGTCACAGTTTCAGTCCATGGTCATTTGGTTTGGGGCAGAAATGGTGTGGCAGAGGGGTTTAGCAGAGGAAATGTAGTCACATCATGGTGGCCAGGAAGCAGAAAGAGGAAGAGCTGGGGATGAGAATATGCCCTCCCAAGTCATACCCTCAGTGATCAGCTCCAACCAGCAGCCACACTCTTAACAGCAAGTCAGCGGTAGGGAGCCCCATGATCCGATCGCTTTCCAAAAGCTCCAGCGCTGCGGACATGCGGCTCTGAGGGGCATTTGATATCACAACCACGATAGTGAAGAAGCACTCAAGGACTTGGAAATGGAAGAAAAGACAGATTTTGTTGGCCATATGTTGGCATAATCATGAAGCTACTTATGATTGTGTGGCAGAAAATCAGAAGAGTTGGAAATTTACCAAACTCTATCCAAGACAAAGAGGCCAGACAAAAATATGAATTGAGTTTAGTAAAGGAAACTCTAATCTATTTTATTATACCTGATTTGGAGCACAGGTCAGTTTACAGAGGATCTTAAGGTAGTGGGCAGATATGTTTTATTATAATTGGCTTTACTTGAAATCTTGTATATTATTCTATGCATTTAAAAATATCGTTGTAAGAAGGGATTCATGGTTTTCAACAGATTGCCATAGGGATTGGTGGCCAGAAAGTTTAATAATTCCAGGCCCTATTACACATAAAGAGGGCAGGAAAGACTGGACCTGAATGGCAGTGTTCATCTGTACCCTCTTAGAAAAGTAGGTGTCATGTTAGGCCAGTGTGACTAATGAGAGAGGACACAGCCTGATGAAATAAAACCTAGATTCCTGCTCCCTTCCCTTTGATCTGTTCAAATGAAGTAACCACCTGGAATGTGGCTTTCCAGTGTCTCTCCCCCTGCAAGACCATGCTCAGGTAGATGTGGACATTTGCTACATGGTGGTCAGATTGTTAATGTAAATAGATAAGCTGTTATTCTAGTTCACAGACATCTATGTGAGTATGCAGAGCTGAGGACAAGAATTGGTCCTGTGAGGAAATTTATGAGAGCTCACTGGGAAATTTGGAAGTAGCCAGTCAACTAAAAAGTTTTCTTCTGAGAAATGAGAACTGCTTCCAGTGCAAAGACAGCACTGTTTCTACCAAGAAATTAGTGAACATTAATCTTTGTTTTGCTCTTGATGATGAAGTGTATGTTAACAATTACAATAGAAAAAGATTGTCCTTTATCCTTTCACTGATTTATAGGTAGGGAAAGCTGAGCCATGGCCATTCTATGGCTGCATGTACCTAAATGCCTTGCTAAGTACCTTGGCAACCTAAGCTTGAGCAGTGGTGACCAGTGCCACACAATCTAATTTGTATGTGGCTTCATGCATAGCCACAGAGAGCTCTGAGAGGCATTATAGAGTTCTATAATATAATGGGCATCTATGATGTAGTTCTGTTGGTATAAATATAATGTTATGCTCAGAAGAAATTAAAATCTATAACTGTTCATATTTCTTCCAAATTATTTGATAATAATTTTTCATATTGTGACCAATTTTCTCCTAATAGCATTTCTGGGACATACCAAGCATTCATGTGGTTTGGCAGAACTGAAAAGCATCATTTGCTGCTGTGATGTTAGAAGTAGTTTACTCTAAGCACTGTACTGATCCGTTGTCCTGCTCAAAAGAATGTTCTTGATAGCAAGGACCTTCATGTGTACAAGTGTGGTTGTAACACAAAATTACTGTTATTTTTTTCCAATTGAAAGACACAGCAACACACATATATTATGTCAGAGGACTTTTTTATAAAGATACATAAGGAAATGAAATATTACAACCAGGCCCCAGGAGGTAAAATGTGATTCATGGCTTTTGGGGTGCTGTAGTAGCTGTGTCAGAATCCAGCACCCACGGCTTCTTGCTGTCTTTTCTAATTACACCATGATTCTCTGCCTTCTCTTGCAGGGCTCTACACCAAGCTACAGCTTCTCTGTCACTTCCTACTGCCTCCTGATTCACCCATCTCCATTCTGTATCCAGGCTGTGCCTCATCCTGGGTGCTCCTGCCACCTGGCTTCTTCTTCTATTGAGATTCCTCTAGAGAGATACTTGATTACATTGGGTTGACACACTTTAGTGCAGAGTGTCTCTGTGGGGTTCTGACGCTGACCCATCTTCTCTGCCACTGACTCAAATTTCAGTCCCCAACACGGCCACTCGCTGAGATCTTAATCCCCATTCCCATTTGCTTGTGGCCAAGATAATGGGATCACATAACACAAAATGTGAATCTGTGAGCAAGAAAGGACTGCTAGCTGCTTGGAGGCTGGCAGGGGTGGATGAGAGAGGCATTTATAATTCAGAACCTGCTCATTAAAGTCAGCAAACCCTCAGAGTTACCCCAGACCGATGCTTGACCATATCTAATTCCACTCCAGAAAATAATGTGCAGCCAAGCACATGTACTTCAGGCGTTATTATTGAGAAACTGTGTCCGTAATTATAGACTGCATGCTGATAATTTATCGCACCATATGTTCCTAAAGCTGTCGGTTTGCACTTTCACTCAGATGTGGCTCACACTCAATGCTTCCCAGAGGACTTGCCACCCAGTGTGTAGGTGGTGATGGCTCTCTCAAAACCTTTGGATCGGGGAAGGGTTTCATTTGCCTCTGTAATTGCCTATTTTGAGACTGACAGAGAAACTGAGAAGCTGAGGAAAATGTTCAGCAGTAAAGTCCATATGTGATGATTTTTTAAATCTGATTTTCAGCAAAAGTAGTAAGAATGAGAGTAAAAAATACCACGCCAGCCTTCACATTTTCTACTGAGAACATACGGATTTCTTTTGCAAGTGCTTCCTCTTGAAAATGTTTCTGTCGCCTTCCAGGGTTATCTCTTGGGAGCTCAAGTCCTGCAGGAATTGTTTGCTGCCCAAAAGAAACACCAGGTTCCTCCCTGCCTTTTCGTTCAATACTCCCCTTAGCAGCACACTGAGGTCCTGAGTCTCAGGACCCTGGGCCATGTAAAAGAGAAGCAAGATTCATTCCTCTCCCTCTTCTGAGACCTGTTGCTCAGAGTCTGAGGGGATCAGCATTTCACCCAGGGTGATCACAGGGTGGAGCAGCCCCTACATTATCCAGTTCGAGTTAAGTGAACTGAGCTCTAGTGAGAACAGGACTGCTAAGGGGTCTCTCAGTTCTTGCATTTAAGGATGTTAACATGCACAATGTTTCAAAAATGTTACACAAAACAGCCTTGTTTGGGGTTATGGCCAACTATTGGAACTATTATCAGCCACACGTTGTGGGAAAAATGGATGAAGTTTATATTTAAGTTCTTTAGGTTTAGATCGTCAAGCCTTGCTAGACTGTATAGGATTGGTGAGTGCTTGCCGTTCTCTGTTCTCTGAAGGCCTTAGTCCTCTCTGGCTCCAGCAGGTTCTTCCTCCTCTGAATTCCCTCAGGCATATGGAGATTAACGGCTTTCAGCTGTCCTTGAGTGCACTCCAGTGCCCTCTTTGGGTTCCCTTCACCCTGTCTACACCACTGCAAACAGTTCCTTTGCCAAGAACATGTCCTTAAAATCTCACATAATGATGTCATCCATTTTATTCCTGGACCTCGACTGTAACATCTCATATGTAGATATTGTCCTAGTCACCAGGTTTCCTCCATAGGTCCTCACCCTGCACTTCTGAGATCTGTCTGTGGCTTAGCCGTTTTCCTCGTCAGTGAATCATAATACCTTGTCACCGGAGTTGGTCTCAGGTGGTTGCTGCAGTCGAGACAAGGAACGTCACCTGTCCTTCTTGTGGGATAAGTTTGCAGGTTTGCTGACTCCTTTTGTGGAAAATGAATTTTCAAAACTAGTCAGTAAGAGGGATGAGAAGGGTTTTATTAGGCAGAAATGACAAGGTACACACTCAAAGAAATAGTGTGTGGGCCCTCAAGAGAGAGAGGAACATTGTAAACTGGACCTGGCTATATTTATGGGGACTTGGGATAACCAAGGTGGGTGATCTAGGATGAGCATTCCTACTATACCTGACTCTCAGGTTGCCCACCTAGCAGGCTATGTCGGAATGCAAGCGTCTGAAGTTCAGGTGTGCTGCCCGCTAACACTATTGCTTCTTTGAAGATAGGAGAAGTGCAATGTACGGATGTAAAGGGCAGGCCGAGAGCCCAATGCATAGGTCTACTGTGTCTTTAATACCTTCAGGAATTTCCAAAGTGAGTTTCCTGGAAAGGAAAAGTAGTTTTTGTGTCCTGAAGCAGTAGCTTTTCTTTTTTATTTTTTTTTTTCTTTTAGAAACATAAAAGTACACAGACATATTGACAAACAGACACCCATTATCATAGAAAATAGTACAATCACAACTAATCTATAGACAAGGTGATATGGTCTCAACAGTAGTTGTTGCTTTATCCATTGATATCTTTGAATTGTAGATGTATGGACCCATATACAGACATGCAAATTTAGTCAGACAGTTGATCCTCTCAACAACAGAAGAAAAAAGAAAAAAAAACAAACAAAAAAAAAAGAAAACACAAGAACCAAAAATCCAAAGACAAGAAAGAAAACAGGCATACATCAACAGCAGCAACAACATCAACAACAACAACAACAGAAAAAAAACACCGCTTGTTGCTGCTTTACATATTGATATCTTCGAAGTGTGTGTTCAGGCTAACACATACAGATATACACTATTAATCTAATATCCTGTCATCGATTATTGCTTAGCATTAAGTGATATAATACAATAG